>VZTN01029686.1:1044198-1100803 GCA_013400515.1 Erpornis zantholeuca | reverse complement strand
GGGCGGGCGGGGCCAGGGTGGCGCGGGCGGTCCCGGCGCCCTCAGAGGGGCCGCCCCGTCCCCGCATGGGGCGGCCGGGGTGGCTGAGCACAGCCGCTGTTCTCCCACAGTTACAGGGTGCTTGGGGCTGGTGAGCGACCTCTGGAGAGCCTCCAGTCTAATCCTGCTGTTAAAGGAGATCGCCTTAGAGCAGATTGCACAGAATAGTGGGAAAAGGAGACTCCTTCAGAAATGGTCAGACCAGCTCTTGCCGGTGCTGTAGGTCGGAAAACCTGTCAGTGCTCGGCGTGCTCTTTTCTGTCTCGGAGCAGAAGACTCATAATTTCACTGTCTTTCATAGTCCCTGCACGCTTGCTATCCCATTCCCCCGTATTTTTCCTATATCTATCTCTAGGATATACACATATATTCTGTAGGACACATCTATATCCCTAGGAACAGGGAATTTCTGACATTCTCCCGTGGCTCTGCTGTGGGCTGAAAAGACTATCCCCTTGGATTCATAGTTTAAAAAGTGTCCCTGATGAGGCTAATGGATGTATTCGACTCTGCAAAATAGCCACAGACTGCTGGATTCTTTTTGCTGGTCTGACACAAACAACTATTCTTTGGGGTTTTTTTAAACTCTAAAGTATATGTGATTGCCTCCTTGCTGTTACGTTTTTTAAATGCAGCCAGATGGCAGTGAAACCTTACTACACATTGCAGTTCAGTTGTGAAAAGTATTTTTAAGAACGTCCCAGTCTGGGCTTTCTTTTATTCCTGTTTAGTATTTTCAGTCTAAATAATATGCACTGTTTGAAAGAGAATATATACGTAACAGAGACCATGTGAAAAAACTACTTAAAATATTTTACGGTTCCTGATGTAAGCTATCCAAAAATTGAAGTTTATAGGAATTGAAGTTGTATCAAACTAATACCTACTTGTAAATGTTTATTTATACAAGCAGGGCTTTATAGAGCTTACAACTGCATCCTGCATTATAGTGTATGAAAGGAACAATTTTATGAATGGCCAGGCTTGGGGAGGCAGGCTGGGTTCTAAACTGTGCTTAAGGTAGCCTGGAAGCCCATGAATAATAGAGAAGAGGATTCATCCAAAAATATTATTAAGGAGAAAGGTCTTAGCTGAATGACACCTGATTTTTTTCCAGATCTTTACAAGGGGAAAAACTTCCCCAACCTTATGCTGGAAGACTGGGCAAGTTTACCTTGGTTCTGGGAATGTGTGGCTCGCTGTGTAGATAGTCAACCTTCCTGCAGTCTTGATCACTGATTAGTGCTGCTCCCCATTGGGCATTTCCTCCTGACTTTGAAAACAATACTGAGATAAACTGAAATCATCTGTCTTTTTTCCTGGACTGAGAGCAGGAGTGGAGGCTGCTTTGTTGTACACAACAACAAGCAGAGCTTCTTTCAGGGGTAATAGCCACAGAATTCTCCCCACCGAAAAGTTTTGGTGTTAAAATGAAGATTTTTGTTAGAAGACTGTGGCTTTAAAAGAGAGATTTTCCACCCCATTCTCACTTAGAACAGCTGTCTCTTTCACAGTGATTAAGGTTTGTAATTTTAAAAGGCTGTTATGATGTGTGTTTATAATGAAGTTCTGTTTTTGATTGCATGTTTGCAGTACAGCATGAGGGTTGTGGAGTTTTGCCATTGCTTTTTACTCAGTTCCAGACAACCTTAGTGTTTGATTTTGTTTGACACTTAATTTCCTCTGATGAAATTCCAGCAATGGCATGACTGTGGGTTATTGCACTTGTTTGTGGAGAATGTGAGCTGTGCAACTCGCTGTGTTTGTTTCCATTTTTCCTTGCAGAGTCAAGGCCATTGTGAGATGTTCCCCTCAGCAAAGCTGGCCACATGGTCTCATGGGTTACACAGCTGCCAAGGGGCTGTGACACGGTACCAGCAAGAACAGGTGTTTCAATAGTGGCCTGACCTTTGCTGAAGTACAACACTTGCAAAACCTTGACTTTCCTCAGCTGTACCTTGAGGGGTGAATCACTCATTTAGCAAAGAGCTACAGCACCTGAAGGTTATCGCCCTGCTCTCGAGAGTTGCAGAGGTAGTAAGGGAGAAAGAGCAGGATCTTGGAGTTGCTCCATGCTCCCTTCATTGAAGTCCAATGACAGCCAAGCCACCAGAGGAAGAAGCTTGAGGAAGACCCCTGAACTTCAAGGTGAAAGTGCTGTGGGTTACTCAAATTCTGTTCTCCCAGCTTTGCTGATAGGTAAGGGACCTCTGCATGAGGGGAGGTGACAAAGAACTAGGGGGAGTTAAATGAGTCAGAAGAAGCAAAAACTCTAGCTTTTTGCCCCACATGTACAACTGCCATGCTAATTCCTGTTACTTGTTGGTGTCTCTTGCTTGTGAACTACCAATCAGTTGCTGAACCTGCTTTTGCTGAAAAAATCTTGGAATGAGAGAAAAAATGGGAAATGTCTAGGTTTAGCATTGTCTAGTCAAGAAGGCTTTTGTTAGGACTTCTCAAAGCTGTAATGCAAATTGCAGATGTTTAAGACTGAAGAAATTTCCTCTGCTGGTGGCTGGAGCTTTGTATCTTGCATTACAAAGATTGAGTGGAAACTCCTTTGAGTGTGAAGTAGAATAACAACATGTTTTTTGCAGTGCAGTTGTATCTCGTCACAATGCAGTGCCTTTTTGGTTAGGTAGCTTTTCTACTTGCACTGTTGGGTAGCTGATTTAAAAATAAACTAGAGAAACTATCCCTTCAGAAAGAATCTCTGTTTGGGACTGAAAAATCTAGCAAAAGGCTCACTGGAAGAATGCTGTTCTGCACAGCATAATCTGGACTGTGCTGTAGGGGTATGTGATCAAGATGGGCAGCTTGCCAGTGGCTGTAAAAAGGTTGAAGCAAAGTGCAGTCTCTCAGCTATGATGAAATGCCTTCTGTGATACCCATTGGAGCTCCACTAACATTAGGAGGGAAAGGTAAGATTCACTGATGAGAGGAACGATACTGGATCATTTTAACAGGCCCTTAGGCACAATCTTAGCTGTGCATAGGCTTTTGAATAAAATTCAAAATATTCTTTGTTCTTGCTTTATAGCAATGGTATTTTCATGCTTTAATGTCCCTGGTCACCTTACCTATGCTTGCTTTTGTTATGGTTGATCAAATGCAGCCTAAATTATATAAACTTATCGAATTGGTAGTGTGATATAAGCTAAAAATGTGTTAGCATTACAGTGGTATTTTTCCTACCGATTTCAAATATGTAATTAGAGTTTAGTTGCTAACTTGATGATTAAAATTCAGCAGTTGTTTTATGGATAACTTACAGAGTTGGAAATGAGGGAGGTGGACTAACAAAATTTTGCAATCTAAGTTGCAACCTAAGATAGTCCTTAATTAGTATGCTCTCCAAATTGGTCCACACACATTCAGAAATCATGGTGAGGATTAGGAAATGGATGATAGAAATAAATTACTTGCGAATTTGTTGAAGTAACACCTTCAGGTAGCTAAGTGCAGATGCATCCTGAGTTTACCCTGTCACACTGTTGTGTGGATACAACTTCTAATTAATCACTGTAGTGCAAGCAAGAAATTTTACAGAAATGTGTATGTTAGTTTTTGACCTCTATTTAGAAAGGTACCTCTTGGGATTTATTGTTGCAATGCCCACAGTAGTGTGTTTATGAGAGAGAAGTGTGAATAGTATTGAAAGTGCCATTGCTGGTTCATTTTGTGCTCATTCTCTTTTTGGATCTGCTTGGGTACCCAGAACTGTTTGGGTCAATGTTTGCTATAGATTGAGAGTCACAGTACTTGTGAATATTTAGGAAACAATCCCCAGTCAGGTATATAATTGAAGGGCTTAATAGAGATGTATAATTCCTCCAGGTCCTTGTGTAGATAAACTCACAGAAGCCTGAGTGGAGCCTCCCTAAAAACACTGTTTCTTGGCATTGGCTGGGTGCCATTCAGATTATATCTGTGTGGTGTGTGAGGTGAGGTGGAAAGGATGGTGACCATTACAATTCTACAAGGAATTGGAAGGACCTGGCAGCATGTAACAAGCTCCAGTATCACTGCTGGCATCACTCTGAAGAATGAGAACAATCTCCTTGTTTTTCAGTGCAGAATGTGAGCTTTGGTTTGCTCAGAGTTGTGCAGGAAGTCTGGTACTCAGAGGGAACTTCTGTGTAATGCAGTTAGATTGTCAAGTGATCCTTCAGCCTAGTTGTAAATGTGTAAGAGGCAAAGGAAGAACATTATGAGAAAATATCAATATTTAATATCCTGCCTTTAATAGATGGAGAAAATAAACCATGGATTACTGGGATACATTACCATGTTCTGCTGAATTGCTGCTGTTGAACTCAGAAAAAATGTGAATATCAAATATTTGTCATTTTTGGAGATGGGAGTGCTAGATCCACCACAAGTTAATTCTAATAATTCAAGCAAGGCGAAAGCTGAGGCCTGCTGTAAAATATTCATTTAGTGAAATTCAGGCCTCCCTGGCTTTCATGAGGCTGTGATGTCAGCTCATCTCTGCAAAGGAGTTGCAGGACTACAGAAAATAAATTAGCCATGTTCCATGATGGTCTTTAATTTAAATAATGCTTACACATAGAATATGGCTTTGCCCATTAAAAAGAGAAGTTGCTTTTCTTGACAGCTGGAATTATAAAGTACCATAATGTTGCAGAGTAGAAAATAGAAAAATTACACAACTTAATGGATTTCCTTTATTTTAAGTTAGTGTATAATTAATATTATTTAGAAAGTAAAAAAAAAAAAAAAGAAATCTTTTATATAAATCAAAAATAAGGCATTCAGCTCAGCTAATGAGTTTTTGTTGTTTCCTAATCACATAAATCACTGTACATATTATCACAATGTATAACGTCAGATTGTGTTAGCTCTAACATTCATAGAAAAAATTGTCAGAATATTTAGTATTTGACTACTTTTCTGTGAAATTTACTTACCACATTTAATTATTTCAATCACACAGTCCATTGCATGTCAGAGCTTGAAAATGCATTATGAAGTCTTGTAAGAGAAACCATCTTTTTATATATCTAAATTTTTTGTTTGTCACTAAATTGGAAGTGTTTGAATTAACTTAAATTAGCAGAACAATTTAGGTAAAAGCACCTGCTGTAGGCATAGGTCTTAATTTGGCAATAGTACAATCAAAAAGCTTTGCAGGTATTCTACTTGCACTCTGTCAGTTTATGACTTGCACCTGATGGATGCCATACAGGTTTTTGTCTCACAAGTTGGTGCATTTCATCTTAATCCTACTGTGTGCCTATTAGCAACTATGCTAGTGCAATTTGAAATCATTCTTTATCGATTAAATGCTTTTTGTATTCTAGCAGTTAATTTTGCCTTTCTAGGATAAATATCAAAAACTTTTTCAATACCTTATAAAATCAGAAGAATTTTCTTCTTTGTGTACTCAAAATATTTGATGTGTCTTATGACATATAGGTAGATTTTCTTTATTTTGCCTGTACTGGACCATTTATATTTTTTGTCTAATTCATTGCTGTGCTGCTTTGGATTTTTGAAACATTTTCTGTCAATTGTTAAAGTTTTAGATTTGTATTAGATGAGTGTGTCTTTGATAAACCCTTGAAAACATAGTTGTTGGAATCAAGCAAGGCATATTCTAGACACTGATGTTTTTCTAAGAATAGAAAGTCAGTACATTTTTGTGGTTGCCTCTGACCATTAAGACTGGAGGAAGGTTCTTGGAGAGAATCTCTAGCCAAGCCATGTACAGGTAATCAGATACTGCTCCTTTTCTTGCCACAGGGAGGCTCCTGTTTGGGCAGAGGGAAAAATACAATTATCATTATGAAGGCAGGGGTAGCCCAGGCTTCTCACTAAATACTAAGTAGAAAACATTACTGTTCATATACAACGCTGATATAATTAGACTACATGATTGTTTTATTATCGTGAAGCAAAAAATTACCATTAAGCCTTTATTTCCAAACCCTTGCTCACCTGGTTGTACTGGACATGAACTGCTTGTGATTGTAGCCTTAAACTGGTAAAGAATAGTTTTGGGGTCGTAAAACACACGATTTTTAAAAAAGGATAGAAGTACAACACATGCACAGTTTTGCAGTCCATCAGCCTACTTTCTGATCTGCAATTACTGTGAGATGGGTGTTTTAAAATATGGGTCAATTTATGGTAAGCATTACACGCTCCCCCCTTTTTTTGAGACGGAATTAATAGAACTGTAGAGGTTTATCTGTGCATCATAAGTGCAAGCTAATTTATTGAATCTGTGTATAAAAAATGTGTCTGTAAATAAAAATCAATTCTGGAAAGGGCCTTTTTTGGGTAATTTTATTGGTGGCCTCTTTTTCTTTATACAATTGCTTCATCACCAGGAAAGATTCATATTCAGTGTAGCCCCAGAGAACCATCAGCCCAGGTGCAAGTCCTTCAGAAGGTACTTAAAAGATTACTTTTGTGCTCAGTGAATNTCCCCCTCATCTGCAAGATTCTCTGCTGCTGCTTTGCCAGTGCTGCAAGCCAGGTCTGCTCTGGGGTCCAGAGTCAGCAATGGCAAAATACGATGCTAAGCCACACTTTTGATTAGTATAGTTACATGAGGGCCAGAGTTGTTCACCCCTGTGTAAGGTTTCCTTGGGATATTTTTGTGATTATTTTTGTGCTGTACTTACTTTATGGTCAAGCTCGGGCCCTTAGCGTTTTTATAACTTAACAAGTCACAGGGAACAAGAGACCAGGGCAGGTTTGTGTAAGATAGATGTATCTTGACTGATCTTGTGAATTACTTTCTCTTTCCCTGGAGAAAGTAAAAAGCTGTTTTTTCTCCATTCAGACTTTAAATTTTCCTCCTCTACAGAAATTTCAATGTTCTCTTACATGTTATATAGGTAAGAATCCTCATAATTTAGCCAGTTGTTACCTCATGAGAATCATCCTATAACATCACCCGTTATCTGTGCTGCCAGGTTTTTCTCTGTTTAATTGTAAATGTGTTCTAATGTCCTCTCTAAAATTCCCAGAACTGCCTTACTTTGGACAATGAGGGTCATATCTTTCCAGCTGTATAAACTAAATTTTTTGTTGCTGTTCTTGTTTTACAGAGTAATTTGGCATTTTCCTATTGCTGACTCTTTTCAACCTATGGGGGATTTTCCTGGTTCCTTAGTGACCTAGACAAGATCAAACTTAATCATGTATTTTTTTTTCTGTTGTATCTTCACTGGTTCTGCACACAAGTGTCTGTGATTATATTCCTGTTGTCTTTTATACTGAGATGTTGTAAGAGCTCTGATTCTCAATTTTTGATAATTTAAGGCGAGAGTAATTCTAAGGTTTTCTGACTACTATGACCTTATGCTGGTTATCAGTTTTGTGAAGGGGTAATACAGTGAGCAGTCAGTCTGCTTCCCAGGTGCTGCAGTTGGTAGTACAGTGTGTTACCTTAAATCATCATTGATTTCTGTTTATGTTAATGTGTCAGGCTGTGACTTCTGGCAGGTCTGAGCTCAGAGTTGCAATCCTTGCTCTGCTGAGGAAGTTACCAACACCATAAAGTAGAGATAACTAAACTCCCAATATACTCAGGTTAATTCCACGGGAACCATTACTGAAATTGGTAGATTAATTCTCTGTGAGCTATAGGAGAACTTGTCTCTTAAGGGTGAAAGTGTTTGCAGTATCCTTTTGTCACTGGCCTGTTGAAGCCTGAAGGTTCATTGGTAAAAAGGTATTTTTCCAACAAGTTTAAAGAGCAGACTGGGCTGTAATTCACCCATTGCATCAGCCTTGAAGTTCTCTGAACTGCAGGAGGGGTCCCGCATTGTAGACTGGTTTAGTCTTCACTCTGCCATTGAGGTAGGAATTTATGCTCAACCTTGCATTTGAAGAAATTTCTAGCCTTAGTTGAAGTGTCTGGATACAATTCTAAATTGCTGAAAGTGGTGAATATTTGGAACTGCACCTTTTGAGAGATTCACGCTCTGAAACAGTGGAGCCATTTCATAAACCTCTCAACAGACCCAATTAGCTCAGGCTCGGTGCAGTAACTGTGTGGCTTCTGTTTCAGAGGTGGTTTTCATCTGTCTGGCTTTGATGTGGGCAGAGCTTCTCATCAGCCTGGAAAATACTCTGTAAACATGCCAAGGCCTGAGAGAGCTCAATAATGCAATCATAACACACTTCTGCAGTGTTTACAATAAAAATCCAATCTGTAAATATCAAGTACAGCTTTGTACATGTCATGTTTCTAATGCCATATCTGGTATTTCACATTTTCTTACTAATCGCTTCAAACATCTGGAGGGTAAGAAAAGGTACATATGTAAAAGGTAGGCGAGGCTTTACCTTCTCCTTGAATGCTTCCAGCTCTGCATCTGTAATTTTCCATGGAGTCTCTCGCTTTAGTTTCTCGGCAGTTGTTATATCTTTGCAGCTTTCATGGAGGCGATACGGTTCAATCATCTCTTCAAAGAATTTCCAGCTGAAACAGAAATTACAAAGGAGGCCTTGCTGCAGGGTATGAACTCACTAACTTATTTCAGTCACTGTGTATGACAGGCCTCACTGATAATAATTATAGCTGAAAAATGTGCAAAATCTTTAACTATTCTTTGCTACATTGTGCCGCAAGTTATATCTGTGCCACTTCTGTGTGTTTGGGTTATTTGAGGATAATTAAAAGGTTATTTGAGGATAATTAAACACTGCATTTAGCAGAGAATTTTCTGCATTGTCCTGGTTCTAGCAAAAATACTGAAATGAGTTTTACAGTAACTCCAAACTGCAGTGTATTGGTTACTAATATTAACAATGAATATGGGTCTCCTCATGAATACTGAACTTTTTATTATTGTTTCAGCACTAGCTGGACCAATCACCTCACTGATAGGGTTTTACTGACGGTTTTAATGAAATAGATGAACAGGTGATACAAAGTGCCTGTGACTGTAGGTTTTTTGCTATACATGGACTCAGAATTGCGTTCAGATTTTCTCTCTAAATTTCAAGTCGTTTCTTGAACTTTTGAGTCTTTTAATCTGGAGAACCTTATCATCCTTCTGTACTTCCTTGTTTGCCCATTGTTAAAATTTTCTGCCATGCCACAGAGACCTCAGGGAGTTTCTTTTGTATGGATGTGAGTGTATCTCTTGGAGCACTTTGTGCTGACAGGCCTCACTGTAAAGTGAAGTGGGAGACTGGGCACAGGCTGGCCTTGGCTGTATGGCCAGGAAGCCAAGTTAAAGGCTGTGATATGCAGCATTTAGTGTTGCTGTTGCTAAGCTGTCAGAGTTTGTCAACATGCTTACTGTCTGTTTCACTATGTAAAATAATGATAATCCTCTTATTATTATAATCAAATAGATGGGATGCCAGCTGGAAGAGATACAGTGGTCTGTCTAGCAAGTGTCTGGCATAAAATTCACTTGTTCAAATAGTGCTGATGCAGCAAATGTATGTGTTTTTCATGTTAATACCAGATATTAATTGTTTTTGATAGCTTTTATTTATGTAAAATCTCTGCATTGTAGTGGAGAGAAAAAAAAGATATGTATTGCACAGTTCTTTATATAATTAAAAGATATTACCTGAGAGATCAAGAGGGCACTAAAAGGGGATTTTAGGTATGTAGTTATTAAATCTTTATATTATTTAGTTGCAACGTAAGTAAATATGAGAAGTCATCATAAAATATCTGTTAAATTTAGTGGCTCATAACTATGGTGTCTAAATAGTCTTTACAACATAAAGAAAAAGACTACACATGGTTTTGACCCTCTAAGCTGTGATTGTTAAAAGGTTCTTTTCTTCTTCCTTCTCATGGTACTTAGAAATTTATTGTCATAAAGTGACACTTATTTTACATGTTGTGTTTTGGTTTTTTGTTTTTAATGTTCAACATAAAAGAAATAAGCTCTAGATAAAGGCTGGCTGCTAAATAATGGATGTTGCTAATGCTTCTTACCTCTCTTTGTTGGGCTTTATATTGATATCACAAATGATATTAATATCAGCAAATTTTATTCTGAATTTGCTTAGGAGTGAAGCCATCCTGAAAACAAAAGAGAATGTTTTATCATTGTACTTCTGAGTGCCTTGTATCAAAGAACACTTGTAAATGAGTTAGACAAATGCATTTTATATCTTATCTTTAACTATATGACAAATTAATTGAAATGCTTTAGTGTTTCAATTTCCAATTACAGATTTGGATTAATGTGATTGCTTTAGCATAATTCATTTAACTGATGATCAATGAAAATCACCAAAAAATGGAAATTAATAGCAGACAGAGGGCAGGGTGTGTACATTTTGGGAAAACAATGGTACTTTAAGTTTTCCAAAGGCTTGAGTTATAAAGGAAGAATATTCAGTGTACAGTAGGGCAGAATTCTCCCATACTTACAGAAGGCTTCTATTACTCTGTTACTGTCAGAATGCTGCGGATGGAGTTTTACAATACTGGTAGTGCATGTGTTGGTGAAAATTTGGTCCAGAAGGTTGATGTGCAATACTTAAAGAATCTTTTTCATCTTTTCAATTTATTAATTTGTATCGATCTACTCACATATTATCTTTACACATGTTCATAAAAGAAAATACTTTGCTTTTCTGCCTCAGTTGGGAGAAGGAATAGTTTATAGTTTTCTGTATGTTTGTGCTGAGGATAGAGAGGTTTAATTAGGTCAGTTTTGCCTTTGTTTGAACCATGGTTGGGATCCTGTGGTTCTTCTCCACACCTGCTTCTCCCACCTCGTTTTTTGTTACTATTTTTGGTATGTAAGCTTTGGATTTTGAAAAGGTAAGAGAATTCCTAGGAGCAAACCATGGTAGAAATACGTATTTGTTTATGACCTGAGAGTTTACCCCATTATATATATAAGAAGAACATACTGCTTGTATAAATCTTGATGTCCCTTCTGGCAATCCTTATTATGAACATGATAAAGAGCAGAATCTCAACCTTTGTGGAAAGGTTTTGATATTTGGGGAATTACATGCTAGTAAAAGTCCAGTTGATTTTGACTTCTGAATTCAAAATACATGGCTGAAACTGTACTTGGATGATTTTGTATTAAATCTACTGAGGGAATGGAGGAACCACCCAGCCCAGATTTGTCTCTTTGAAGGCCTTTGCATGTGGCAGGTAGAGCATGTTTTGAGGAAAGCTGGTGTTTAGGTAGCAATACAGACACACACAGTTTCCTTGGGGACAAGCTGGCTGTTTGTCAGCTGTCCTGATCATGCTGTTTACTCTGGCCTTTGTGGGACATGCTGTGTGTGCAGGTGTCAGAGCTGCCTCTGCGGAATCTGTCATGTTTTGACAAATCCCATTTGATGTCCAAACTCCCTACTTCCAGCAAAATCTGGTGACTAGAGGGTCTAGGTTCTAGGGCCTATTTACAGTCCTGAACAGCCAGGACTGGGCTCTGGACAGGGAGCAGAGAACGCTTTCCCCACAGGTCCTTTAGCAGCTTTAGGGCTTTTTTACCCAATTTACCCACTTGTGAATCTCTTCTGCAGGAGTACCTTAACCTTAAGGTAATGTTTAAAACTGACAGAACCGCAGTGGAATAAAGTTTGCTTCATGTGTTCCCTTTTGCTTTAAGGGAACATCCTGTGGCAGCTGTATTTCCAAGGCACTGTGTCATAATCCCAGTGAAGCAAGTGATTCTAACTCATGTCCTTGCACCCCTCTCACTTGTTTGCCACTGGAGTTTTGGCTGGAGATTTTTTTTAACTCTCTACATGGTGCTTCTTTGTTAAGCAGTCACTGACTTTCATCTCAAATTGAGCTGCTTCCAGTGGTGGTGAAATGGCTGTGCCTCCAGTGTGCAAAGTGGAGGAACAGTGCTTGGGAAGGAAAGGTCCTACATACAGTGATGATAAAAACAAGTTTATATTAGTACCTTTCATTTGCTCAAAGGCAAATGATGATTATGAAATCTAGACTTTTTTTTAAACACTGAGTAAAATCAACTTGGCCTTAAAGTTGATTAACTTGCTCTTTAACTTCTTTATATTTTACCACAGTTAATCACGTTTATGTGAGCTGTCTATGCTATTTGCATATGAGAGCTTCATGTGCAATTTCACTTGCTGTTACCTGGACAATCTCATGTAAATCCCATAAAAGTAATTATATTCTCATTACAGAGTGCAGACTGCACTTCTCAGAGAAGGGAATATGAGCTATTAATGGGAAAAAGTGCTGGATGTGAGTTTCCTTTGGTAATCACCCTTTGCAGAGCCTTGAGGGCTATGCCATAAGCTTAACACCTTTCAATCAAGTACATTTTTTTCCATGCTGCCCACAGTACAACAAACCAGTTGTGCTGAAAAATTCCCACCTTCCTGCTGTGTATGCATTATACTCAGCATCAATTCAAACTCTTTAAACAGTGAGACAAATAAAATTATATTTACACTAGTTTTTCTTCTTCAATCCTATTGACTTTTCCTCCAGTGAAGATCCTTAATTTACAATTTTTCCACTTCTTCCTGATTGTTAGAATGTAAGGAATTAGGATTGTTAGACCTGGAAGACCATATAAAAATGGAGGAATATCAAATTAGTGCATTGTAGGGTAAAAATTCCATCTTTCGCTTCAGCAGTGTTGGATGTAAGTTAATTTTAAAACGTTTAAGCCTGACATAAAATTGACTATGTAAGCTTAATAAAACCTGGTTTTATGCAGTTTCCCAAGTCCCAAGTTTTTATATTTACTAACAGACCCTGTGGTTCTTACTCAAATTCCTTACCTCCATCATCGAACAGCCACCAAATGTCAATTGTACCTTTTCCTTGCTTCTTTTTAAATTGAGTGCTGGCTTCCAGCAGCCTCTGATTGAATTCACCCACATGCATTGACTGTATAGTGTTAATGGTGCTCTCTGTAATAAGAAAGAAAAAGATGTGGAAGGATGTTTGATAAGTGAGGCAATATGTAGGTTTAGGGAGCCAAATGAAGGTAAAGCTTCAGGAAAATGAACTGTTTCTGACATAATTTCTATAGTTAAAATCTGGAAAAAAAAGGTACAGAATAGATGCTTTGCACTTTTAATGTTTCAATATGCACAGAAACCAAAGCTTGTGTAACACATTGTCACTAGATTATAACATGTTGAAAAAGGTTACCTGATTATTTGTTCTCTCTCTCTTTTTAGTTAATGTAAAATTCTCTGGGGCCTTAAAAAGCAACTGGGAAATATCTGATAGATTGTAGAAGTAAATGTGTCATTTTGCATCATTTACAAGCTCAGTTGTTTTGTAAAATAGAGAGCTCCCTGAAAGGCACAGTCACAGTGCATGAAATGAGCTGGTGGAGTGCAGGGAGAGCATAGGTGAAGCTGGAAGTCAGAAAACACAAGCACATATGGCTGTTTCCCTATGCTGATGTGGTCACTGCTAATTGGAAAGAAATTTTGATTCTTGCTGTTTGCTTGGCTGGCTCTAAAAGATACAATCTTGACTCTGTACTAACAGTACCTTCCCTCATTCCCCCTTTTGAAGCCTGTGGCTTTATTACTGCTTCTCTTTCAATGATTTCAAAGAGATGGTGTCAGAGCAATATTCTAAATGAAAAAGACAGGCTTCTTTAGAGGTTTTACTCTGATCTGCCAGGTTCTGAAAATGCTTTGTTTGGTTTTCCTGTATTTCTGGAGTGTGTACAGGATAGTTCTAAAGCAGTTATTGGCTTTCCTCCACAGTTCTAGCACCTCTGCTGGAGGATATAACAGCTCTGGGGAGTATGAACATAAAAACAAAACAGAGAGGAGGGGCTATTTTTTAACATAATCTATCTAATATAGAGAGAAAAATGTGTCATATGTATTTCCTTTATGCTCAACTAAATCAAAAGAGGAAGTTGAAACAGGGGTACACATTCTTGGTGGAATTGTCATAAAAATATATTCCACTGAAACAAAATGAACTGAAGTCTGCCAGCTGAAGAACAATGGCTGAACAATTCAGCCAGGTTATGTTCCTGGTCTGTAGATCTTCCTGGTACCTGTGGGAGTTGCATGCACCGCCAGATGTCATAGTGTCTGCAGGTGAAAACTCTCCAAGTACGTGTCTGTGTACAAGAGTGGCTTCAGGTGGGTCATTATCACTACAGCCTAGCAGTTGTGAAATGAGACCTTAAATCAGGCCTGTATCACTTTACTATGTCTGAAACATAGCATTGACTTCATCACCAACACATTTCAGTTATGTGTTAATTAGTTATTTGACAATATGCTATGTATGTGCTTTCAGTACTTTTACCACCTTCCCCTGTGCATTTTTATGAAATTATGAATATAGAGCTTTTGTGCTGTTTTTCAGCTGTGTACTGAATTTGTGTGTAGACATGTTAAGTAAAGTAAGATTGCTTGTTCCCTGCCTATTGTGCATATGTTCCTATTTTCTTTGGAGGGGAGGAAAAAAGGCCTCTCTTTAAAACATCCTAATGAAAAAAACAACCCCAACCCCTCCCACCCAAGTTGTTCTGTATTCCTCAAACTTTAATAACCATGTTCTGTTTTTGAGAAGTAGAAGTGAATATAAGCTGAGCTGAGAAGTTTATCTAGCAGGTGAGAGGGGAATGGTTGTGTTGTAGGTAGCGTGTCCTAGGAGCAGAGATGTCTCTGTGCTGCATCACAGCCTTGTGGGCCACCATGGTTTGCACAAGGTGGGTTCTGTTCCAGGGGCTTCTGTGTGGCTCGGGAGTTTTTCACTTGGAGTGAAAGTCCAGTTTGTATATTGGTTAAAGGGTGATGCATTGAAGGGTTGGGGATAAGTTGTCATTTTGGAACTTACCCTTCTTTGTTTCGTGTTTTGAGATATTGAGTGTGCTGGCTTTTTTGAAGAATCCACAGATGCCCCTTTTTCCTTCTTCAAACTCATTTTCTTTAATGGTGGCTTCCAGTGCCAATCTCTCCTGCTCCAGCTTCTCTAATTCCTCTGTAAATTAGAAAAAGTAAGAGAACTGGTAACACATTACTGTCTTTTAAATTAAATCCCTCACTGAAATAATGGTGATGATGTAATTGGTATTGTGGTACTTTGCAGACAATGTAAAGCTCCTGGGATGAAAAATTCTTTTAAAATGCTTTTTCTTTGCAAACCAGTAGGTAGAAGGAAGCTGAATTCACCTCAGGAAGCCCTAGCTTAGGGTGCCTGCGCCTACAGCATTGGGGTGTGCCAGCTGCTCTCAGGTTGTCTCTTCCAAATCAAATTCAGTATGATGACATTTTTTAGTTACACGAGATATTATTTGAGTTATTTTTGTGGATGTTTAGTTGGTTACTTTAGCCAAGAATTTGAAAAGATGTTGGGAAAGCTGTTTTCCTACACTGAAGAAGCTGAGGTATTTCGTTCTAGCCTGTGGGTCTCTTTTCTTAGAAAAAAGTCTCACAGTTTGTAATTTGAGATTCTCAGAAATGTGTAAGGATCCTGAATATGCAGTCATTCTCTGTGCTGAAATATTTTTCATGTTTTAATTTTTTGAGCATTTGCTGTAAAGATGTAAAGCTAACTAATCAATTCTGTAAACTCAGTAATACAGAAGAAGAATTTCATCTTAGCAATATTAGATTTTTGCTGAGAAGAAGGTACCATGTGTTATTGTGGAATACATTATGCTGAGGCACTCATTAATATGATCCAGGCATTTGCCTGCAGAAAACATTTTTCATAAGGAAATCTTCTATTTGAGTAATACATGAAGTAAATATGAAGTAAGTTCATATAAGACATTGTGTTAAAATAGTAGAATAAACCCTCACTCGCTAGACATTGTTAGCTCTGTTAGCACTCTCAGTTGCCAACAAAAAGAACATACTTTCTTTTACTTGTTAATGAATGATAGTCACATATTTCTGATTATTAGCATGGTGATAGCCACAAACTGAATGGTTGCTCAAAACTAAAATTCAGTTTTTCTATTAAACAGAATGCTGTACCAAGTATAAGAGAATACAATGATCATTGTTTTCCACTACAATGACTTTGTATCTGCTTCAAAATATTTTTTTGTTTTTGAGGCTTCCCCCCTTAATTCTTTCTGACTCCTTGTGTCTTAACACTTGGAGAACATTTGCTCATTTGTAAGATTGCAGAGTTGTTTTTCACTGTATTTTACAGGTGTTCCAATGACTCTATATTTTGAGCGCTCAGTTTCTGACTCGCATCAAGCAGAGATAGGCAGATCTCTCTCCGAAATCGCCAGGGGGAGAAGAAAAGCTTGATTATTTTGGAATTTTATCCAAGTCCCTGTAGTTTTGCCCCGTGGGTCTCCATGCACATCAAGCTGCCAGTGCTCAGTGAGCGTTCATCTACCCTTGTTCCTTAAAGGCTTCTCTGGCGCCTTTTAATTCTGCCAGGTGNNNNAGCGGAGAGCCGCGGGCCCGGCAGCGGAGAGCCGCGGGCCCGGCAGCGGTCGCGGCACAACCCACAGCGGCCCGGCCTGGCTGCTCCGGGGGCAAACGGGAGAATTGTTGCCGAACACCTCGGGAATTGTTCCGCCTTTGCCAGCCAGATGGCATGTCTCCCGAAGAGGTTGTGGTATGGCGGAAGGTTTTACCTTTCCCCCCTAGATATGCACTGCTAAGCTAAGGAAGAATGAACGACAAGGTGAAAGGACTGATGCTTCCTGCGGCTTCCAGATTTTTGCATGGGTGGGAACTCTGTGGGACTCGAGAGTTCCACAGAGATGGTACCAAAAGTGCAGCTTCCCATTTCGTGCCCCAGAGATACCAGGCAGGCAGAGGGAGGAAGGTGTGCAAAGAGAGGAAACATGCAGCAAATTGGTTGCTGTGGCACAATACGATTTTACTGCTTTGGTCTGTGCTTGTGCTGGAACTGCTTTGGGAGTTGAGTTCTCTCAAAGGTGCAGAGCCCCTTAATGTGTGATATTCCTTCTGTCACTGCCAGTGATCAGTAAGGATTTCAGGCAGGATTTAGCCTGCACGAGCAAGGATGAACTGTGGAAATTATGAGTGTAGGAACTATTCTAGAAACCAGATGGTGACTCTTATGAGTGTCAGAGTCCTTCTAATGCTGTGTATCTAACCAGCATAGATATTAAGCTGTCGAGTCACTACATACCTTGAACCTGAAGGACCTGAGATATATCAAATCCTTGGCTAATTCTGACGATAATTACACCGAGCTCAAAATCAAAGGCATCGCTGGAAAGAAAGAAGAAGAAGAGTAAATGTGATTTTGCATTGTGCATGTCAATGAGGAAAGCTGCTTTGAAAAGATCGGTGAAAATGTTCACAGGGAGGACAGACTAGGTAAAATTGCAGAAGGAATTGCCCCAGATAAATTTGTAGTACTTAACTTCCCTCATTTAAAAAAAGGGTGTGATTGGGCATGGGAACAGATCAGCTATTCCTGAAATGGGTCTTTCAGACAGTGCTTTTTTAGGAACTAGGATGCCATAGGGTAATTTTTTTCTCTCTTCTCTGAGGAAATAAAAAAGTTGAGGTGAGGTTTGTTGCTCTGTAATTTGCTTCAGCTTTACAAGTGAATTTTGAGCAAGAATCTATGAGAAGCCTGTTTTAAAATGACTATTTCTTAGCTAAATCCCAACCCACAGAGCTGCTGAGCCTTAGGCACACATGAGATTTGAAGGAAAGCTTTTCCTCTGTCTCCTAGGCTTAAAAGAAGAATTCCATGATGTTCTCTTATTCCCTTAGTATGTACATTAGGGTTGTTTTTCTCTTGAGCTCCTGCCCACTAAAAATGGGAAAATACAGTTCTGCAAAAGCACTGCTGGCAGCAGTGCAGCTTCTTTGATGCAGCATTGTTGAGCCACGTCAGCTCTGATAGTTGTAGGTGTTTGCTAAGCAGATCCTAGGAGGTGTGGGAAGCCAGTGAGCCTTTTTTGATGGGCAGTAACTTCAGCCACCGAGCTAGGGTGTGTGAGCCCAGGTTTTGTATTTCCTTGCATTGTTTCTACACATAAAATTCTGTAGGGAAATGCTATATTAATCTAATCTAAGAGGAGTGAAAAAGGAGGTGCTGAGCTGACTTACTGAATAATGCCCACGTAGTTCTCAACTTGGGTGGCAGGTGCACTTCTCCAGTCCTTCTTAAATCCAATCACCAGGGTATTTGGTTTCATTCTACCCAAGCCCGAGGCCTGAAAATATTAAAACACTGCTTGAAAGAGGTACACATACATGCTTTTACTGTAAATGAAAAGTAATGGCAAAAGATAACTGAAGTAATGTTCTGGAGACACAACTAGATTGCATTTCATAACTGCCCTTCATGCTCACACCCATGCAGAAAGCAGAAAGATTAGCTTTAAATCATTCCAACTATAAATGGTTTTAGATGACAGAAGTGTAGTTTTGCTAAATTAACATTCATTTGCATTTCTTCTGACATGCTCTCATTAACATGGTTCAGTAACTTGGAATCAAGAGAGAGTTCAAGAACTGTTTGTATGTTCATTCTAACATAATGGCATAAAGCTTTTATTAGCTTCGGAATATTCAATAGATGAAGTGGGTCTGAAGTCTCTCAAAACATTTCAGATACACAGAGAAGGCATAGGCTCCTAATTTTGTGGGTTTTTGCCTTGAATTTGGAAACTGTTGCTGTTTCATTTGCTCTGTACTTTTCAAATGATTATCCAAAATCTGCTGAGCATGTATTATAGATAAAATGATGGTTTATAAACAGGAAAAGTAAATGGTTTGTCAACATACTAGTTTTTCTTCAAAACTGGTTCTGGATGCTAAAATCAGTAAGGACAAGTAAGGGAAGTCAGATCTAGATTCAGCTGACTTAATGTTTATAGAAATCTAAATATTCAATATATTTGGAACCTTCAGGAGGAGACACACAAACCACCAGCTTGTAAAATTGTAACACTTGCCAATATTTTACTTGTAGCCAACAGAAAATAGGTAAGAACTGTTGGAACCTTGGTGGGTTTTTTGAGTAGCACTGTTTACACCGAAATCAGTAATTGTTGCCGATGTCCTTAGGTTCCAATAATGATGATATGGTTATCCTTGCATTTGCTGGAAGGGAATTACTTGGGGTCCAGTAGTTGACTTTGGCAATAGAGCTTCAGTAGTAATGGAAAGCAAGAGATCATCACACTGTAGCAGTTCTCAAAAACATCAGAAGGATCTCCTCCTGAGACAATGCATCAGCCCAGGATGAAGTGTCTTTGTGAGGCTTTTGTAGAAAAAAGGGATCTTTATTAATAGCATTTCATCTTGCTCAGTTGTACTGTCTGTTCAGCAAGCGTACAAAGAGCCCTGCTAGGACACCAGTGGGTGACTTACCCAGAGTATTTTAGTTGGTTCCCTACTCTTTCAGCTGGCACTGATGTCTTTTGAGCAGTGTATTTTGTGCAAAGGATATGAATTTTCTCTACATTTTGCCTCAGTACCTATATGTTTAAATATTCATATATGTGAGAGAGGGAGAGAGATGGGAAAAATGAAAACAGTGTCTCTGTGCCTTCATTAAGGCCATTTTAAATGGACTGTTGGAAATGATCTGCTGCATTCTTAGAGTAATAGAAAAATATTGCAGACTTTTATTTAAATGGCCTTCTCGCTATTTGCAGAAAATGTATATTACACATTTCCAGTTTTCATTTATTGCCAAAACATTCTCAGATATTTAATACGCTGTGTGATACCAAACAATAGAATTGATTTGAAGTGTATCAAGTGTCAGCTGCATAGACATTCATATGTTGCCCTGTAGATGCCTCTCTTTTTTCATAATAGTGTCTTGTTCATTTAGGAGAGAATCAGTCTGCCTTGTCTCATAATTCCATAGCCCAGAACTAGATCTTTATGAAATAATCTGTAATACAATATAAATGTATCCCCAGAATGCCCTTTCTGTCTATAACATTATCCATATATATGTAGAGCTTCTTAACAAATAAATAGTAATGCTTCACATGAAGGGATGCTTTGATGTACACTCTTCTATGTGTTCTGTAAACAAAAAGCTTACTTGAAGTAGACTTTTGACTCCATCTCTGAAGCTGTCAGCTGCCACTGCTGCATAAAAGGCTTTTCTTTTGTTCTTTGTGAGCCAGGCCTGCTTTTTTTCCATGCCACTGTTCATTTCCTTAACACACAGCTTGCGTGGTCCCTGCATGATACAGTAAAATATTATTAAGAAGGCTTTGTGTTGTACATCACACAGTGATTTTGAAGGAGTTACCTAGTCTGCTGTGGGAGAAAATGGAGAGAGTCAGAAAAATACATTTCCAAAAAGGGTCCACAGAGATTCAGCCCTTTGAAAAGAGCTGTGCTGCAAACGTAATTCATATGGGCTGAGGCTGTTAATGCTACTTAAATGCAGTGATTCTGACAGAAAGAAGGACTACTACTATGGACTGTAACATCTTAAAAACTATCTCAGGTATGGTAAAGCATCTCAGAGTGAATAAAGTCCCTCCCTGACTTGACTATGTAAAAGAGTCTCAGCAGATCTAAATATACGTGTTAAAGTTCCAATCTACTGATATAAGAGAAGAGCATTGATGCAATACAATTAGAGATGCAAATGCCTTTGTTGCCAGTTTGCTTTCAGTGGTCATCTGGTAATTTAATAGGAAAAAATCCCTGTGCATATCCAAGTTACAAAACATGGATATAACTTAAGAAGAATCCTGGCTGTATGAAGAGCTGGGAATGAACAATAAGGTTGAAGTTTCATTGTGGGTAAGGAACAGGGAAAAAAAAAGGTTTTGCCCTTCTTCCCTGTTTCTCAAAGGAAAGCACCTGAAGGTGGTTTTGCAACTGGCTTGCACAATAGATTTCTGCTGGCCAAGGGGCCAGTCATACCCCTGTACCAGGTGAGAGCCTGTCTGTGTCCTCCCCTGCTCCTCCTTTGTACCTGTGCAATGTTTGTGCAACTGCAGAAGGAATCCAGGGAATTTGCAGACTAAGGACTAAGCTTGCAAAAATATTTTACATGAAGGCAGGGAGTAAAAGCAGAAATAGTCCCTTTTACTAGAAACTCAGACTGTTCAAACCAACATGCAGCCATAACCTCAGAGACAAGGCAACTTTAAATCATCTTTATGTTCTGTTGTGATCTTTGTTTTGCCTATTTCTGAGCTATGTATCACCATGTTCCTGGAATGTTTCTTGCTGCCTTTTGGAAAGAAAATATGGAAGATGTTCTCTCTGGCATGGTGTTTCAAAACTTTATGCATAGCTAAGAGCATGTCAGCTTCTGAGGCAAAATGTGCTGGGTGTTACATTTAGGGCTGAACAGTCTTGCTGTATGTGCTGTGATATATATTGCAGGCTGTTCTTCAATGTGGTTGCTAGGAATTTAATCATCCACTTTTTACCACAATTTTACAATTCATAAAGGTTAATTTTGTCACACTTTTATTACCAAGGAAATCAAATTTCACTTAAGTTGCTAAAGAAATAATTAGAGAGCCCCCCAACCAGTTACAAAGCTTATACTAACAAAATAGTCTTTGGGGATTTTTTGTTTACACAGGAATGAAATCTGAGTTCTCCATAGAAAGTACTAATAATAGAGTAACATGCCTAAGAATTCAGAAAACTTGCTGAAACTCAACTTCTGAAAGCTGCATAGTCTCAGGATCTTGTTGGGGTTGGTTCTATGCTTACTGAAAGCAGTGGGAAATCTAACAATCATTATAGTAGGGGGGAATTGGGACCAGTCACTGATTATAGATTCATTTGATTTGGGAAGATTCACACGTGGATCTTCCGTACTCTGTTTCTGCAATGTGGCAGCATCAAATGAATTATTCCTACGCTTCTGTAGAGAAATACATTATCTTGGCTGGCCTGACTCTATTATCTAGATTCTGCAGCCCCATTTAGTGCCAGGGGCTGGGTTTTTTTTTCTCTCTCTCAAAAGTAAAATGTCATTGTAATATTTAAAATACATTTTCTCCTTACACTACAAACCTACCTATTTTTGTTCTGTCCTAATGAGATACTAGACTTTCATCCTCTATGATATATCATTTGCTGTGTATTTATATCTAGAAATACACCTTGCTCCTCTCTTTAGAGCTCGGAAGAGCATGCATATCCTCAAAATTAGCATTGTAAGAGTTTTTGGAGGAACCAGTGAAAAGAGAACTGAATTACTTGACAAAGCCCAACTCTGCAAATCAGTGACAAAGCTGGAAACAGAACCTGGGTATTTTGACTCTCACACAATAATCCTTCAAATTTTGTGTATTGTGTGGTTTGGGGATTTTCCATTTTCTAAGCTTAAAATCTTCCCTTGTAATGGTTTTGGTTTTTCTTTTTCAGACCATTTTTTGGTTCACTTACTATGAATTTTGAAATGCATCTCAGTGAGGCATTTACCAGCAGGCTTTGTATCAGCCAATAGCTTTCGTGTCAAGAATTATGACAAAATTCATTCTCAGTGGAAATCTCTTTGATGGAGAACACAGATGCCAATCAGCAGCAGTGGGAACACTGTGTGCTGAGTGAGAGTGGAATGTGTAAAGGAGACCTGCAGCCCCCACGGGTGCTGGGTGTGCAGATGGGTGGGAGCTGCCCTTACCGTGTACACTTCACAGCAGATACACAGCCCGTTGTTCTTGGTGAAGGTGTGTGTGATGTCTAGCAGAGCAGGCCTGACCATAGGAGCTCCTGTTAGCGCTAAGCACTGGGGTCTGGTGGAGAAAAAAGAGGTTGAGTATAACTGGCTGATGTATATATCCAGCATGAGCCATTCTGCTGTTCACTGGAAATCTTACCTGAAGTTTTTCACGTGGTCTTCCACTGTCGTTAAGGCCAGAGCGCTGTCTAAGGCATTCACAAAGTAAAGAGCCTGGGTAGAGGAGCCCCAATTTACTTCTGCATATAATAAAGATAAATAATGCATGTGAAACCATGGGCTTTTCCCTACATTCTTTTGCAAAAATCAGCAATGGTTTTCTCTATGAAAAGCAGAGTATATTCTCTTGTACTTCGTAGATACATACTTGTATGTATCTAGGTACTTGTGCTTCATAATTGAATGAATAGGTTTTACTTGTGTGATGCAGAAAACCTTATGCAAGTAAATAGTTTCATTCTTTATTTAAATAGTGTGGGTATTTAATGTGGGGAATGTTCTTCCCCTGCTTAAAAACTATTTTCTTATCTGTTGCATTAACTTTGTATCCTTCTTCCATTTAGCAAATGGACAGCCCTGAGTCATGTATGTGGTGTGGAATTTCAGGAAGTGCAGATGAAACCACTAGGAAGGAACACTGCTAGTTCCAGTTTGCTCTGTTCTACTGTTATAGGCCAAAAATTGTTCTCCAAACCCAGTTTTGGCATATGCATATTTTCTCATGATTGTGCAGCTCTTTGGTTAGTGGAGAGATATAAGAAATGTCTTTCTGCACTTTGAGATCTACATAAATGCAGAACAAGTCCTGTTATGCTAAGATAGAAAGCCAATATTTAGTGCTACTAAGTGGAGGTTTGTGTAAATTCTCCTTTTGTAAGGAATATTAGTTTTTTCTGAACCCTCCTGGTGCTGGTAAATTAGTGCTGAGCAAATTTACTCTTTCACTCTCTTAGCAGGAGACAGGGATTTTGTACCATGCCTTCAGTAAATGAACCAAGCTTTAAGGTGCTACTTTGCATCAGGGACAGTCAATATACAAGGGAAGGGTGGAAATCCTGACATGTTTTTGACAACTGCCTTGAGGTGGGTGTGCCTTCCTCCAGCTGATGATATATTTACAGGGAGAGAAGCACATGCCATCCCAGTGGGTGTGAAAGAGCACAGACAGGGAGGACAAACAGCAGTGCAGCAATCACAGAAAAGGTCGCAAAAACAGCCTTAAATCAGGTGTTGCTGTCCCAAGCTCACTCCAATAAAAGCACACCTACTGCTGGCAAACTTCCCTCTTTTATTTGTTGGTTTTGTTTTATTTTTTTCTGCTGCAGAAATAATTCAGGTGGTTAGCACTGAAATCTAGCCCTGGGTTAGTTTTGTCCTGGATATGACTAGCCAGACTGGTCTTGTACAGCACACAGGTTTTTGAAGATAGCTCCTGTGATTTGCTGAGCTACTAAGCATTTTTTTCCAGCAGTAAAGTGGGCCCATCTGTCTTGATTTAGGGGGGAATAGTAGGGAGGTGCTGGAGGATGATCAGTTCATGAGTAATTCAGCTTGCATTTTTGTTGTATCATGGGGCAGCAGGTTTACATTTTGAGTGAGGACCCCGCATGAGTCAGCTACGAGCACTGCAGAATTCAGGTAAGGTTTTATGTGTGGGTGGAAAGAAAATTATGAGTGATACTCAAGTAAAAGCCCAAATGTCATAAAGATGTGGTGGGAATAAACCAGTCTGCTGGAATGTTTACAGAAAACCCTGAACCATACTTGAAGTGCATGTTAAACAGGCAGTCACCAGACTATCAACTTAATCTGTATTAAATAAAGTGGAATTCAGTGGGATGCTTCAGACCTCCCTCTAAATAAAGATAGCACTGAAAAATAATTTTTAATTCTGTAAGCAGAATTAATTCCTTTAAAATCCATCCTAGTAGCATAACATATACATGTAATAATAGTGGAGTTTGGCCTTACCTGGCTTCTTATATGTTACATAAATATATAGGAAGAGCTCAATGGCATAAGTAATTAGAGCCGCCCACCAGTTGATGACAAACATTACCCCACAGCACAGCAGGGCTCCAAAAAGTGACACCCACATGTTATAATATCTGAATGCAGGTCTCCAACCTGTTTAAAGAGAAGGGAGGAAATTGGAAGAGCATAAAATATATTGGTAAAAGGTGATCCATGACTTTTGTGCATACAAACCCATGTACAGTTTGTTTCAGGGTCTGTCAAAAGGGGTGGGAGAGATATCTGTAAATTCTCAGGCACTGTATCAACAGATACTTTCAGGCGTTGGCTGATGTTGGTTTCAGTTTATAAAACACTGGGTCTTACAGGCCTTCTGCTACACTCTTTCCTACTGCTTTGTTCAGCCTGGCTTTGAGTAGCTATTCTGTTTATTTTTGCAAAATTAAAGTTTACTGGTTCAGAATATTTCAGAAGATCAGAAAGAGATTACCTGTAACTGCAGGTAATTGGTGACTGTG
The DNA here is from genome assembly GCA_013400515.1 of Erpornis zantholeuca. Lineage (NCBI taxonomy): Eukaryota > Metazoa > Chordata > Aves > Passeriformes > Timaliidae > Erpornis > Erpornis zantholeuca. Next base: position 1,075,687 of record VZTN01029686.1, on the reverse strand, counting down.
TACTTTTGATGCATATCCACAGGACTTATTATTGGTAGCTAAACACTTGCTGAGAGAAGTGTTTATCCCAGTACTGTAAGTGCACCTGTCTTAAACCTCGAAATTGCCTGGCCTTGTGGCAGAAAAATAAAATCATCTGCAATTGTCTTTACAAAGATATTATTCCTGCAGCTCTTCAGCTGCAGTACTGATTCCATCCCCTGCTACCAATTAAAATGATGAGGCAAGCACTGAGCCTTCATGGTTTGCAGGTCTCTGCCAGGTGTTCTACTGAGCAGATTTTAGAGAGGGAAAAAACACAGAAGATACAAGAGGCCGAGCAACTCTATCTTGGATCATCTTTGTAATGAGGGAATGGGAAGGACCTGCTGGGAAGAGATTTGCTGTACTGCAGCCTTGCAATTATTATAATCTATCACTGTGAATTGGCAGAAATTAGCTGGAGGAAATGAGAAAAGAAAAATGGCTGCAGTTCTGTCTGAAATGTTAAGTAGTGGCAGAGTAGAGTCAGATGCACGCAGATGAAATCTATAGAGGTAATTGTCACTCAGCTCCAAGGCCACGTGGAGCAGTTCTGCATTTGTTCAGCTGTGCAGGTAATTAGCAGAAGTGCTCATCTTTTCTGCCCTCTAAACAAATGGCACTGTGCAGATCTATAGGAAGGAAGTTGATGCAGGCATTTATGTCACTACTGCAGTTTTTTCACACTGGAAATCAAAAATGTATTCCTTGCTTCTTGAGTTGAATAATTAATTCACAGAAGCAGGAAATTGTCTTTCCTGTGTGCCAAACCAGTGTTGCTCAGCTGATTGACTTCAGTCCTGAAGGTGTCCCCCCTTCAGATTCGTGAGATGGTGAGAATCATTCTGCAGTGGCAATGCACGAGTCTGGCAGCCAGGATGTTCCTTTGGTGGACACACCAATGTAGAGGGAGGATCTCAAGTTACCCCTGAACAGGATCTCGTTGTGCTTCACAATTGTGCTTTACAATTCTGCTTGTAGGCCCTGCAGAGCTGTGCTGGTGCTGTCTGATGGACCTGCTCTTGCTGTGCACGTTCCCTTCCAGGCAGCATGGCTTGTAGCACAGTTACTGTGCTTAGGAACCTGTGCTTAGGAACCTGCCCGTGCCTTTCACTGGAGCTTTGGAGAAGGGGATGATGACTCCCCACTATACCCTGCTTACTTCATTGGCCAGAGCTGGCGTAAGCTTTTACCCACCCATGTTTTGTCATAGTGAGGGGAAAAAAGCCACTCTGAGGAAGAGCTTTTTTTGCTCCAGTGGGATCCACCAAAGCCTTTCTTCTCCTGTACAACTACAGGGATTGTAAGGACTGGAGCTGTTGTTTTTATCTTTTGGGATAATTAAAATGCTATTACATTCAATAAGACATCAGATCACATAGCTTAGATGCTTTACACACATTGCAATTTTCTCTGAGGTACAGTCAAAACCTTCCTATATCAGACTATAAAGCCCATATTTAAATCAGGGCTGAATGCAGACTCACCTGGAGATTTTGCATACGAGGCATGAAAGCAGGAGAAATTAATCAAAGCATATGAAGCCAGGAAGAAATTGGAGATGATGGGAGCAATGGTATTCAGTTCAGCTGCAAGACACATCCACAAGTCAGACAGAGGCTGGTTTCCTGGATTGTTGGCTAGCTGTTTCCTAATGGCGCATTAAATCTGAATATCGTCTGCATTTATCATCCAAGGAGAGCTTGGGTATTTTCCTGTCTTACTAATTTAAGGCCACCTTGATCTAACTTCATTCATATGAATTATGTCTGCTAATGCTGATTTTAATAACATTATGTGCTATGCAAGGTTATACTTGATACTGTGATTCAGCATACTGTCTCTTAATGATGTAGATCTGATGAAAAGTTTGGAATTTTAAATACATAATTGAGAGGATGGATGTATTTTTAAAAAACTATTTGTACTTAGAACTTACTTGGAATCTGAATTCTCTCTACTAGACATCCTGTTTACTTAGTGGAAGACACTTTGAATTTCAAAGTTTGGAAAAACTGATTTGAAAATCCCTGCACCCCTAAATGTGGTAGCTGGGATTTTCTTTCACTAATTATGGTAAACTGGGATTTACTTTGGAGCTGACTTGGGAAAGGCTCAAATAGATTAGGGTTCCTAATTATCTCAAAATTACCTCAGAGTTATGTTCAATATAAACTGGAAAACCCTTTTCAAAGATTCTGACTTTGCCCTATCTGATAGAGTTCTAAGCACTGCCCTCTTCCAGCAGAGTGAACAGGAATTGCAGGTACTTCACATCTTGGAAAATGAGGCTGTGGTGGTGGTGAGAAGTCACTACAATCCCTGCTGGTTTATTTTTGCCTTCATTAAGAATAATGGGGTTGCTACAAGGACTTTGAGTATGCTTGAGTTTATGTCAGAGCTTACTCACCTGGAAATGTTTCAAACCATATCTACTAATTATATTATAGTATCAGTTTGTATAATTTCAATAGCAAACTGTAACATTGTACAAACCAATCAAAATGAATGCCATGGCGATCACGAAAGTGAGGACATATCCCCTGATAGGCTCATTGTTTTTTCCATATCCTTTGGCAAAGAATTCCAGCCCTTTGTAGACGTTGTCCTTGCAAAGAGCCTGGTAAGAAAATCAGCACATCATTCTATTAAGCAGCAGTTTCTTGCACCAGAAGTTGCTGTCAGTGAGTGGCAGCTTGCTAGGCTTTTGCTAAACAAAAGTTAAATCTGTCTTAGTGCTGCAAGTACATCAACTGCTGTGGCATGTGAACATTTAAATAAGGTGATAAGACAATGTGCTACCATCTTATATCGTGGGAAACAGAATTGCAGGAATTTAGTGCTTATTCAGTGCTTTAAAAGAAAAGGGTAATTAAATAGCTCATGAGAGTCTAAACTGGAAGAAATTGAAGCACAAATGAGTGGCTTGGTGTAATTTGTACAGGTTATCTCTCTGTCCCATGCCCTCTGCTCCCAGTCTGTCCACATTGCTGCTGCCCAGGCAGCTTCTGGAGAGCCTGTTAGAGCACAGCTGGATCTTATGGTCCTGAGGGCTCCTGGTGCTCCTGTGCTTACAAGGTGGCTTTCTGTAACAAGATAGGAGTGGTCCTGAAAATACCCTTGAAGCTATTTATGACACATGAGAATCCTCTGGTCCTGCAGCAATGCTGAGCTCCGACCAAAGGAGCATTATTGCCCTTGTATGATGATAAGACCTGTGTATTTCTGCTGAAAAATATTCTCCATATTGTTTTCCCTGCCTCTTCCTCCCACATGTCAATGTTGTTTAAATATGCATTACATTTGGCACACAGAGTTCATCTTTGCCTTTAAAGTAAAACAGAGTATAAAGAAATGGATAGTTTAGTTTTACCTGGAAAACTTTGGGTGCGCTGACGAGAGATGCTAGAGCTGATGACAGAGTAGCTGAGAAGATGCCAGCTGTGATGAGAGGACCAAAGCCAGACACCATGCTCATCACCTTTAGGGGAAAAAAATGAATGTAAAAAGAATAGGCTTGCATTTGGATGCACTTTTTAATGACAAACCCATTTAAGTGCTCTGTTTCTATGTGTCTCTCCTTGTCATGGTTCTAAATTTAATCTGCTACAAATCAGCTGTGAAGTAGGGAAATACTATTGTTTCTGGTTTAGTTAAAAGCAATGGAGGCAAAGCCAAATTTTTATTCAAGTATGCAGCTGTCTGCTGGGGCAGATGAGTGAGTACTCTGTGAGATTTCCTCACTGCCTTTACTAAGCGATTGCTACAAGAAACAGCCTCTATTTGATGAGTAAATAGTCAACTTGTAGAGGACAAGAAAATGGAAATTACAGGAAAAAGCACCAAAGTATGAAATGTGGTTGGAGACACTTTATTTTTGATTATTTAGTATGGCTAAAAACAAGAGAAAATGCCTGATGGTGCTGATGTAACTGCAGTGCTGCAAACAGTAATGATGGTCACTGTCAGGCATCCCAGGGCCTCTAGGACTACTGAAGCAAAAGGGTGGTTGAGAAGCAGCAGACAAGGAAACTAAAAGATGGATGGATGTGATTGCCAGATGCTTTTGGTGTGTGGGCAGTACTTCAGGAAAGAAACCAGTGGATCCTGGAGATTTGTCAGATGAAGACATAATGTTTTCTAGCTCTAGTCTGGCAGAGGTAAATGCAAGAAGTGAACATTTGTCTGGCTTTAGGGAGGTCACTGATTTTAAGGGGTGCCCTGAGAGTGGGCAGCTGAACTGAGGTGGGAGTAAGGATGGTAAATGATCAAGGAAGGAAGGCAAAGTTGTCTGTGAAAGGGACAGCAGATCCCTTTTGAGGTGGTTGCCCAGCCCTGTCATTTAGCAGAGCCAGCTGGGAAAAAAAGCAAGTGACTTTAAAAGCTACAAATGACTCGTTGAAAAGCCTGTGCAGGTGGGGGGTGAATTCCTCTCGCTGGCCATGAAGCACAGGGGCTGAACAGAGATCTGGGAGCTGTGGTTGTCAGGCTGTAGGACTGCTTTACTTTGATGCTTAACTTAAGCTTTATTTTGAAGAATAAAAAGTGGCAGACAGTCTCTCTCTCTCTGGCCTAGGATAAAGACTCCATTACTTCTCACTTTTTTGGATACTTTTTTTTAAGAAGTCAGAACTCTGGTTTTTGTACTGTGACACAACCCTTTAACAGTAACCACAGCACCCCTGAGGTAAAATCACATCCGTGTGTCAAGAGCAGTGAGGTGAGTTACTCATCTAAGAGGAGTTCCTGAGGTCTCTGTTAAGTCTGGGCTTTCAGTTTGAAGATGTTACAACATACACTGCTGCATGGTACTTGTTAAAAGAGGATACAAAGACCTTACCCAGAGCGTTAGGAAGGCTACTGATGGGCAATATGAAGGTAAACCTGGAATGAAGGGCACTTTTGCCTTTCGTCATTCTTATAGTACTTTAGCTTTTTAGGTAGGAGTGGTTGTCCTGTTGTAGTTAGTTGTCTGCAAATACTGGTTTTGCATGTTTGTACTTAGGTATTCATGTATTGCTTATTATGCTAATATATGCCTATATGATAATATATATTATCTCATTAAAACCTGAAAGTTTATTTATAATAAGTAATATATATATTTATTATATATATAAGTAATAACTTTTAACCTGAAAGTTATTCATCAGCCCATAATCACATGGCTGACTTGCACATCTGGAAAAATCATAGCCGAGGCCACAGGCAGATGATCCATTGCAGCTCATTCCAGGTACAATTGTGTCATTGACGTTCCCAGTAGCATCTCGTACAACACAGGAGGCTGTGGAAACAATGATGTATTTTTATTTTGCTTCCTTGTGACATTGAAAGGATGTTCTTGCCACACTCTGACTTCTAAACTGCATGCATTTTGTCCAGCTGCTGCCTTAGACTCATCCCAAAGAGCAACATTTTATGTTGCTGCACTGTGACTTGGTTTCTCATGGTGTCTGTAAGCAAATATTTGCTTCTGTTACTTTTAAAATAATCAGCCACTTAACTAATAAGGATTAGCATATTTCTGAAATTAGAGACAGACATCAACAATAAATTGACTAACTCAGAAGTCTTTTGTCTTCCTGTCACCACTTTAAAAAGTGTCAGTATTGAGAGCAAACAGGTCAGTGAGGGTCTTAGGTCTAGGCATACCCTTTTATTTGTGTAACAAGGACACAAAATTGCTTTGGAGATCCATATGCTCAGCTGTTCAGGTTGTTATAGCCCTACTGATATCAATATGATGAGAAAAGCTTTGAAAAGGAGGAATTACCTATATTCTTTTTGTGTTTCTTGATATTTATGTTGTCTTTTTTCTTGCTTGGCACCATAAGTGAAAAGAAACATATGAAGTTTAAGTTGGAGTGTTGATCTCAACATCTTTTGTGGCCAAAATGTAAATTTATATGATATCTTCAAATTTGTCAAAAACATTAAGAGTCCCAAAATACCCATTGGCTATTTAGGAATCTAACATGCAAACATGAAAAAAAAAAAAGGAAGTATTACGCTGCAAAATACACTGCTCTGAAGCTGATGTACAATGGAATTTAAGCTTTGAAACTTAACTGTATGAGTGAGGACATGAAGCAAAACTATACTTACTGTACTTCTGTACTTACCTGCACATATTGCAACAGCAATGTAAGCAATGGTGGTGATCAGAATGGCCAGCATTGTTCCCTGGGGAATGGCACTTTGGGGGTCCTTAAACAAAGTAGTGACACGAGAAACACTGAGTTTATTGTGAGTTGTGCAGCCTGATTGCATTTGCATGCCAGGAGTTCTGCCCCACTGTGCTATGAAGATACCCCTAAAGAGCAGATTTTTATCACTCTGACTCATTTCAGGTCCCAGCATGCAGCCGGAGCAGTGCTCCTGCGGGGCAGGGCTCGTACCCTGCACACATGAAGGGTGTTCTGCAGGAGCAGAGCTCACATTTACAGCAACAGGAGGGTCCTGAGCTCTGCATTCCTTAGAACTCCAAACTCTCTTTACATTGCAATTGGCTTTATTTTAATGTTTAATGATCTAGTGGGTAAATAGTCACTGAACCATCAGACTCTGGTGGATGACAGGATGGGACCATTGTTGGTTAATTGGTAGGATAGATGTAGTAACCCTGTACAGAACATGGTACTTCTGTGCTTTGCAACCAGTAATTGTTAGTTGGGTCTTCAAAACAGCTACTTTCTTTCACTGCATTGACTTAATTAGATAATTTAATACAGCTGGGTTATAATGCTTACAGACTGGCTCACACAGTATCAGCTTCAGTAATGCTGATAGAGTCCAAAGATCTGCACTGTACATTTTAAAGGGATTTTTAGTGCTAGAAGACCTTACAATTTAGGGTGTGTTTGTTTGTGCTAGGAAGAGCTTTTATGAATTTTCTTCTTAAGTTTAGCAAGGTTTTGTAAATCAAAGATTTGTTGAATGCACTTTAAGTCACAGACTTTTTATAACTATGCTTGTTGCAGGGTAAAAAACCAACATGCACATAAGGAGTTTATTGTGAAGCATGGATGAATTGCTTAAATGTATTAATAATTAATATAATTTCTAAACGAGGTAAGGATTTATTGAGCTGAAAAATAATTTGGAGTCACTTCAGCTGCACAAGACCCATTGTACTCAGACCATGGTAACTTTATACAGTTCTGACGTGTATGTTTTAGGTCATTGTTTTTGTGGAACCTTATGGTTATCTTAAACTCGGTGACATTACATCTTAAGGTTAAAGCTTCTTACAACTTAACAACTTTAATGTTTTATGTTTTTAAGATTTAAACCCATATTTCCTGTGCTGTTAGCACTTTAGGGGCTAAACCCCAGTGAAGTCAGTAGGAAGTCACTGGGAAGCTGTCCCTGTAAGTAGGCTCTGGAGCAGGACACAATTTGAGTGTGTAGTGGCTGTGGGAGCACGGACATAAAAGTTCTAAAGAAAGTTTGATTGGTAAATTTTACACTTTTAAACACTCCTTAGCTTGTCTTTTAGATTCTGGAGAGTCTGGTTAATTTAATTAGACTTGTCTAATGCATCTAAACATGCTCAGTGGGGAATCTGCTGCCTGAAGGACTTGGTTACAGGAGTCCACTTATTGTGAGACTGAAACAACTGCAGAGATCCAAGGGGAGAGCTGCTTCCCTAGGTCTGCTCAGATTGTTTCAAAGAGCTGATGAAAGAAGGGCTGCTGCTTTGGGAGTCTGCCATGCAGACAGAGCACCATATATGGCAAAATAATTATTTTTGTTTGATAAAAGGATGGAGATTGTGTGAGGCTGATTCAGTCTCACTGGGCAAAAGTACAATGGATTTTGTTTTTTTAATTAAAAATGGAATCTCATTAATGCTATCAGTGGCTCAGTTTCCACGTATTTTCTCTGTTCTTGGCTTGAAAAGCATTCCTCTGAAAACAAAGGAACTGAGGCACGCAGCTCAGGGTGAGGAAGGAAAAGGGAATTGGCTCTCAGGGGTGGTAGGATCTGGTGAACTTGTGACTGCTGTGCCCATACAGAAGTAACAGACCTTTGGCTGAATCCTTAGGGTCAGCAAGGCAATGGATTTATAGGATAAGGCCAAATAACTTTATATGTTATGTGCTGGGGTTATCAAGCTGTGAGCCACGCCTTGTTGGTGACTTTTTCTTTCTTTTTTTATTTTGGTTGTTTTTTGAGTGTTTTTGTCATGAAAACTAGAGGGCACTCAAAACTAAATTCCTGTCTCTAATTTACCTGTGTGTTTAGATATTGCAAATTCCATCTCCTATAACAGCTAAACTGCAAGAGGAGAGTGGGGAACTGACAGAATGGCCACAGCAAGATTAGTGGGCACCCTTGGACCTCCTTTCCCTTTCTCTTCAGACTCCTTTTTTTGTCCCAGCTGCAAGCTCACAGCTTTTCCTTTGAGCAGCAGTAGTGGTGTGGGATTGGGACATACTTGCTTTCATTAAATGCTCTGTTTGCTCTGCCTTTGCTATGACCCTGAGTACAAAAAGCTGGTCTCCACTGACTCTTGTGAGTACAAACATGAGCTTTCCAGGTATGCTTTTTGGGATGATGTTTGGATTGATGTTTACAAAAGATGAGCTCCAAGAGATACACATGTTATTTCTGCTATAGCATGTGCTGCCAATGCACCATTAATGCTATGTTACTGCAAGTTATTGAAACATGTTTTTAAATTATATAGCAACCCAAATCTAGCTACAGTAATTTCTGTAAATACCCATAATGCATTAGGAGAGAAATTGCGAATTGATGTTTTAAATAATAAAGCAGGTACTTAAAAGAGAGAGCTTTGCTTCCCAAAATAAGACATGATTTAAAACTGAATACAGTATTGATTCATGGTTGGTTTTCTTGTTATTTTTCCAACTTACAGCTTGTATTATGAAGTTAATGAAATACATACTTTCAGATCTCCTGAGATATTGGCTCCTGCGAGAATGCCAGTGGCAGCTGGGAAAAAAATGGCAAACACCGAAAAAAATCCTTCTCCACTTCTGAAATCTGGTCCAAAGTTTTCTGCAAATATTGATGCTGCAAATACAGGTGAGAATGAAATTATACCAATGAGACTTGATTGCAAAGTTACTTAATGAAGGAGGTGAATAAGCCAGTCTTTCACATCTGGACAACTGGGTTTGAATCTGTCTCACATCATAAGCAAAGTGAATTTGATTTCCTTAGTCTGGTCCCCAGGACATGCTTGTCTGCATCTGAGAGCTACAGATCCATGCTGAAGTGACGCAAGTGTCACTACAGCACTTGCTCTTAGCTCTGTCTTAAAGTTTGTCTGTGCTCTACTGATGTAAAAGTGACTCGAGCTGCATCTTACTGTGCTGTCAGCTGCAGCAGCAGAGAGACAGGCTCGAAATTAGAGATGAAATCCCTTCCTTTGTTAGCAACCTCACTCAAACTTGGGCAGAAATTCTGATCTCATGACCTTTTTCAGTGGAATCCTTAACTTACAATTAAGTCAAAAGAAAGCAAACATAATTTTATGATAGATAGCAAGGGTGCTTACCTTGGTAATTAAAAAAGCCTCTTGCCTTCTTTTCGGTGTTGGTAGGAATGACTGTCCCAATAAAGAAGTTTGCAATGGCAACAAGGAGAACAATTAGAAGAATAACTTGAGCCTATTAATAGAAACAAGAAGATTCTCCTGTTGTTTTTAACTTTGTTGCTGTGGATCTGGCTATATAGTAAGTTATCTGTATCTGTTTCCTATAATGGGTTATTAATTTCTATAGTTTTTGAAAAATAACAGGAATCAAGATAGCTCAATCAGCTAATGACAACAGCAGATGCTTTTTACTAAGGGGGTAATGAAATACAGAGTTACAATTTAATTTTAGGTTAGCTTCCTTACAAGAAAAGGCAAAATGAAACCGCTAATGCATTAATATCAAGTATAAGACATTTTTATATTGTTACAAAATTTTTTTAGTTGCAGGGGGTTGTCACTTCCAAGTTTATAATATCAGATTGTTTTCTTTACAGATCTCCTTTACCGGATCAACTTTACACGTTGTTCTAGTCTCCCTCACAGCATAATGCAGAAACGAGGGTGCTGTTGAATCTGATTTCTGGACCCAATTTTGATAGCTGTATTCCACCCTCTAAAGTATTTTCATTTGAATTTGCATTCTGACATTTTTTACAGGTGAAGGAATAGCAGAAATCGTTAGAGATTAAGGAATGCGTAATGAGAGCTCTTCTGCTGAGTAGGGCTTGCGAGAGTACAGTGATAAAACCATTTGTTGTTTTTACTTCTGTTTATTCTATCAAGCTGCATCAGAAATAAGGGCAAAAGGGGCTCATAGCCAAGGCTCTAAATGATGCCATGAATTATCCAAATCAATATAACCAAGCTGTCTGCAAAACTCAAACTTCCTCTTTGCTTTTAAATGTATGTTCAAGGAAGAGTGCAGAGTAATTGGGCTTTCATTGAATGTAATGATTAAACAGCTATTGCTTTTAGAAAGATTAAGCATAAACTGAAACTGAGTGCTTTTGAAAATTCCAACTGCTGAACAGCATTCCTCAGACACAAATGCTGTACAGCAGGTTAATATACTGCTTGCTTTTATATTCTTTTAAAGGTTTACCTTTGCTTCCCATTCCATGCCAGCAACAGAGATGCCGAGAAGACACACCACAGTTATGGTCCCTATGATTCTGATGTCATTGGACTCATCTACCATCAGTGTATCACTCTCCTGAAAGTGGTTAGAAATGGAGTTAGAACCAGTCTTTCTCTGCCCAACAAGGTGAAATGGAAAGCAGTGAGCTGTCAAAGTTTCAGAGATTTGTGAGACCGAGTGGTTGTATATCATGTGCCAGCTGGCTTTTTGCAGGTGGGGTTATTTGGCTGTCTAATGGGATGTCTGTTCCTTGTCTGATTTTGAGATTCTTGTCAAGAAATGTATGAAATATAATTAAAAGGTAGAAATAATGAAGAAGCATTCTGTGGCATGTTTAGACAGACCAGCTTCTTCCCTGCTAAAGATGTCCCTCAAGCCTTAACTTAAACATATCACTACTTATGCAAATACATCATGTCAAACAAACACCACCATCACCATCCTTCCCCCCCAAAAAACCACCAGCCAACAGAAAAACCTGAACCAGTTTCATCATATACATGAAACATCTGCATTTACCTTAAGAAGTTCTACAACTGTTTCAGCAAATCCAACCACATACATGGCAACTGCCACTGCGTTGGCAAAGGCGAAGATAAGTCCTATAGATCCACCAAACTCTGGGCCCAGACTTCTTGAGATAAGATAGTATGCTCCACCTGCAGACAGAGATGATTGTTACTTCAGCACAACTAAACACTCAGCTTTTGCTTTTTTTAACCCCACCTAACTGTTACTGCAGAAATCTGTGCTTCTAATCTCACAAATATAATATAATTGCCCTATATTAATAGGCGACATTGCAAAAAAAAAAAAAGTGCTTTGTACTGCTTCTGCCCTCAGACTTTTCAGTATGCCTTTCTAGTCCAGAAACCTTTTTGGTGCATTTTAGCATGCAAAAGCAGATCTTGTTATAATTTTTCATGATACATGCTATAGTAACTCAAAGGAGAGAGAAACTCACTTCCAAAAAGTTTCTAACTTACATGGATCTATCTCAACGTTAGCATGAATGTACCACAGAATGTGACCTTTGTTTAAGCTCCTGCATCATAGTGATGCAGTGAATCTTTAATTGCATTCAGTCTATACACATTTCAATTTGCTGTTGATCCACTGGGAGAAATCACTGCAAATATGTATGTGTGTGTATATATATATATATATTATTTCTTTGCTTATAGCACAGTTATCTCAATTCCATTTATTTTTCTAATTCAAATCTGCAGAAAAAAATCTTTGTATTTTTCATGAGATCATATTCACTTACCTCCTCTTACTACTCCATTGGTGCAAATGGCAGACATGGAGATACCTGTCAATGTTGTTACTACTACACTCAGAGCAATAACTATGATTCCAAGACCTGAAAGATCCGAAAAAGAAAGTACATGCAAGTGTATTCCAGTACCTGTTCTGCTTAAGTGACGTAGTAAGGACTTGCCATTTTCCACAGGGCTTAGACCAGACCAATTATAACTTAAAGGCTCTGAAATGCACTAAAAGTTTGTTTCATAAAATACCTGACATGGACTTTTACAGCCAAGTTCTTTGCCCGTCTCTCAAGGAGTGGCTGAAATGCAAGGAGTGTTATAAAGAAGGCATTAAACTGAAGATATCCTGCATCAGTCTTCAAAATGACGGGAAGAGATGTCTCACGCAGTTTGTTGAAGAATGTCCAACCTGGAATGCTCTGAATAGGAAAGACTGGCTGAAAGGTAAAAGAACTCCATGAAAAGCCAGAACAATCCCTTGCTCAGCAGTTGGCAGGAACATCTGAAATGTACTTCTCAGACTGAACTGAAATCCGTGGGTTACTAGAAGTGACAACTCAAGCACGCCTTAAATTGTGATGAGAGGTGGTTAGAATTGTTACCTTCTAGTTCCATTAGATATGCCTTTGGTTTATGGTCCCTCTGCTTTGTCTCATACAAAAATAATACATAAATACCTTATGGGGCTTGAAAGCATTAGTAACCCTAAGATTTTTACCTCCACGGACAAACCCATTAGTTGCTATTGCAGAAGTTGACAACCCAGTAATTGAGGTTACCATCGTGGCGAGAAGAATTATGATTACTCCAAGACCTGTCAGTAATAAGAAGATAAAATATTTTACTTGTGTTCCATGTTTCCTACAAATCATTCTCTCTTTAAATTGAATTTTCAGGTCAGAATCAGAGCAATAAACTGAAAAGATGGTTTTTTCACCACTTGCAGCTTACAGACCATTTTCATGAAGTCCATGTCATGGTAGTAAGTTATTCCCATCAGTCTTCAAGCAGTGATTCTTTCTGACAGGAGTACCCTATCCAGGAATTCTTATGATTTCCAGAGGATGGAGGAAATAAACCAACAGGCATCCCTTGACATGGATGCTTATATCTACCTTTAACACACATCCTAGCTCTTTAAATGAAGAGATTGACATATTAACCAGAGCTCTTGTAAGAATGCTGTTTTCTTTCATCAGTTAATTAAATGGTGAATCAGAGGAAGACTGACTGAATAGATTCATAGTGCATGGGGACAAAGAGTCTGTCAGGCAGAGGGACAAGACCTGAGTGGGAGCCTTCTACATCCTCACTTGCCAAGCTTCTAAGTGCTGGGCTTCTCCACTCACTGCTCATCTGCCTCTTTCCCTGCAAAAAGCAGTTTTACTCCAACACAAAAGAAACACTTGAGAATGGAAATACTGCTTTTTAGATGCCATTTACTGTAACGGGTGACCTGTAATGTATAGTCATAGAGAATTTAGAATATTTTTCTTTTTTTTTAGCTGATATCGCAAGGCTAATCAAACATCTGAAGATCAGTGATAGGTGATTAGTTATAGATAAGTGGGTTTCAGTGTAAGACTTAAATCTGAGAATGTTTCCACTCTTTGGCTATATGGCTGGGTTTCTGTTAATTTTGTGAAACTGTGCTAGTAATTATATAAGCAGAATGTGCTTTGTATGATTTGGAATCACAGAAGCATTGGTTTGAAGTGACTTCTGAAGGTCTGTAGCTCAACCTCCCAGTCACAGCAGAACTCTTGCCAACACAGGATTAAATCAGTGATGACCTTGGCTGGCTGGCTCTTGAAAACCTCCATGGATAAATATCCCACAGCCTCTGTGGATTACATGTTCCAGGGCTACACTACCTGCCCAATAAAAAAGGTTTTGATATGTCCAAACTGGACCTCCCAAGGTACAATTGCAGCCCTTGCTGTTATGTTTCTGCCACTACCGAGAGGAGTTTGGCTCTGTAGTTCCAGAACTCCTTTTTGTTTCAAGTCAGGCGAAGAAATAATATAATATTTTTTCTCTCTCCTTTATTGCTTTTATTCACATTTCTGTCTATGAGAAGTGAGGGAGAAAACCAGGAGAAAAACCCCAAAGAATTACAGTTTGGTGCCAAGCCTGGAGTTTTATCTGAACATGCTAAGGCTTATGCAGTATCTGTCTGTTTCCATAGGGTACGTAGGCATTCAGTGTGGAATTGGAGAATATACATTGCCTGTAGCAGTATTTATTGATCAGGGCTCATCCAAATTGAAACTTGCATCCTACAATTGACATTGAGCTAGAACTACTCAAACTTACTGATTTATCTGCTGTATTTCTACCATCTGACTTACAGATCAGATTCCTGAGTTCAGTTCATACTGGATGGTTATAGACATCCAGTCCCTGAATTAATGTTCTTTGCTGCTTAAATTATAGCCTGTTATCACAGTCCTTTAATATAGATCAGTGTAATCTGTGAGCCATAAACGATATATAACATAGTGTAAGATATTTAAAGTGATTTGAGCCTTTAATAAATCATGTTTATCTTACTGATTTCTGAACTCTTACTATAACTAGTCATTCAAGTGTTTTATATGCAGGTCTGTATAAAAAAAATCCAAGTGGTCATTCCTTTTGGTCAGCTACCCTTACATAGGAGGAAAATGTTCAACCATGCAGATTCCGTGCCTGAGAAGTGCCTGGATAAGTCTTCAAGAGCTGTCAACTCTTAAATTGAGTAAGTTAGACACATAATTCTCAAAGCAGTTTTAAAATTATTTGTTCAGTGTAAGTGCATCCTAAGGATACTTTTCAAGGATGTTCTGTTGCATTTCACAGTTCATATTGTTAACATGTATATGATATATATGGTCATATATTTTGCTAATTTGATAGTAACATCTTCATGGGAAGGCTTTAATGATAATTTTTAAAATATATTTTAGCATTTAAGAAGAAAAATGCATAAAATAAAATTACTCAAAACAAAACATAGTGTAATACAACAAAATTGTAATATTCAAGGACAGATTTTCAGGTAGCATAAGCTTGGTATTTTTCCCTACCTTTGTCTAAGCATTCCATGTATAGGTACAAATACAGATTTCAGAGAGTCCCCAGATGTTAGGTGGAAGTACCAGACTACTTTTGGACCTGTAATCTTGTCAGAACCATACTGTCCCTTTTTTCCTACCTGATGATAACCAGAGAACCTTGCAGAATCCTACTTTTTTCCCTTGTAAGAGGTTTTGCCCAAGTCAGTCTATCAAGGTATGGAAATAATTGGGTTGGCTCTTTGGCCCTCTAATGATGGGGATATAAATGGTGCCCAGATGGTGGTTTAACTGTCTCATTTAATTTCCATGTTAGTAGCAGTACCCAGTGAAATCCCTGAGCCTTGGTGATGATGAGCTTCCATCACTGTTGTTCTTAAGCAGCTTGGCTGGGGACTTAAAGCTTATTGCTCATAAGGCATTCCAAAAATGCATTGAGAAATTATTCAAATGGAATTTGACATCTCATTTTCAGAAGTAAAATAACCCCCTTGCATAACACACACAATTTAAAAAAGCAACAGCAGAGCAATAAACCATAAGAAAGAAGAGCCTGCTTATCAGTGAGTTAAAATGGTAAAATTAAAAATGAAAGCAGAAAGGTTGTAACTGATGTTGGTGCAAATTAATGTTAAAATCTGATTAAAGTTTAGATTGAAAACCAGGCATATGGGTCCTAAGTAAGTTGCTCCAAAATGAATTACTCTTGCCTATGGCTATTCTCACACCTCAAAACAAAGTAATACTTCTTGATGATCTCAATAAGTTACTAAACTGCCCTTAAAAACTAATTTTGCATGAAACCCCAGAGCAAAGTCTTGGCAATATTAAGATGCAGAATTTTCATGGCAAGGCATATAGTTATGAGTGCCCTGGGCTGTATCTGCTCATTTGGTATGCATCATAAAATCAGCAAGCACCCTTTTGTCAGGCACAGTGCTGGAGCCATGCATGGAGCACTGCAGAAGTAGTAAAGTTCTTCCGCTTAGTTCTGGATCTTTTATTGTTGGGTTGGTTTTTTTTCCCCCATTTGTGTCTCTGTAAGTTTGTGATTTTTTTTCTTAGTATGCATTTAATTTGCTACTCTTTTATTAAAAGCTCAGTGTTGCTCAAGTGAAACTTCATAGAAGTTACTGCTTTTTATTGGAAGTGAGACTTCAACCATGCAAAATTTTGGAGATGTTTCATTTCACTTGCATTAACAAGGGTGTGAATGATATTTATATTTGATCTGATTTTGAGCACTGACTTCTATCCAGGCCCAGCAGAGCTGACACCCCTTAGATTTACTGAATGTTTCCATTCAGTGAGCATCCAAACTGGAATACTTGCCATCCCTCCTTTGGATTGCTGTTTTTTATAACATCTGGGTGCCAGTTGAAGACCAGGGTGCTGTTGCTCTAATTGTATGATCATGGATCACAGAGGGACCCTGCCAGGGCAGCTCAGGTTTCTGTGCTTCCCCAGAGCAGTAGCTCTAAAGAGGGAGTTGTAGCACCCAGCTGTGGGACACTGCACCTAGCTGAGCTGCTCTTGCAGTGATGGGGGCACTTCCCTCTCTCACACATTTCACTCTGCAAAATACTGGATGGAGACCTTGGGGCCCAGTCTCCCAGGGATCTGGAATTTGGATTAATTAAATTGCACAATGAAGAAGCGAAGATACACCACGCAATGAAATGTACTTAATTTATATGAAAGCCGTAACAGAGTCTTTAAAACTTAGTCTTTCGTAGTACACTAGTATCTAGTGCTGTTCTGTAGTTAAAAATAACAAAATCCTGATGAGACGAGACCTCCTTCTGTTTTCATCTTTGCAGAGAAGTGTGAAGAGGTGGTGTTTATAATATGTAGATGACAAGGTTTGGGTTTCACAGATAAGCCAAGTGTGAACTCTTAAAGGTTAACTCTGTATGCACGTATTAGAAATTGGCCCAAGTCATAAAGTTTACATCTGCTACAGGATCTAAATACAAATTTCACTAAAGCTCAGAAATATTCAAATGTGATGATCATATGCATAGTTAACAGATCTGTGCCTCTAAGCAGTAATTTGGCTGTGAGTCTGGAAAATTCCAATAGTTTGGAGGATTAATGTCTTTTACCCTGCCAAGCATTCGAAAACATTATTTAGTTCAACATGCAAATGCACATCTCAGATTATATATTAATCATGATCATGTACAGTTTATCCTCTTTATCCCTTTCACTGTTGAAAGTGATATTAAATAAGATACATACCAATTCCTGCTTGACCTACAATCCAGGAAAGTCGAATAAAGAGCATCACACCCCAAATATTAAGCATGCATCTTACCTAGGTTTTAAAGAAAATATATTGCATTAGTTCAATTTTGAAAGTAGTGTTAAAGGGTGATAAAATGCATTTCATGCTTTTAAAAAGCACCCCAAACATCCCTGAAGTCTGCCTCCCTCTCTTAATTCTTCAAAGACTTAAGTGTAACAGAACTGATTTTATTTTCTTTAATTTTTTTTTTTAGAAATGCAGGTAAGTTTCTCACCAGCACACCCTTCACCCATCCGAACTTGACAAATCCTGTTTTGTTTTCTTCTTCCTTGCTGACTGCTGTCTCATCTCCAGCGGTGCTTTCTCCATTGGCCACTCTCTCAACTGAGCCAGTGCTCACAGCAATGTTCTGCAGGGTCACACAGAAAACAAATACATTTTTGTGCCAGGCAGAGGACACCTGGCTGCATAAGGGGGACATCATGGAAGAGAATTCCAAAGAGAAGGTTTTACTGTCACTGGAGTGGAGAGTGATATTCTGCTCACACCAGGCATCAGCAGGTGGGCTTGCTAACAAGATGAAAGAATTGCTTAAGCAGAGTAAATACATTATTACCTGATCTGATAGAAACTTGTTTTTATTGTAAGCTATTCCATATATACATTGTGTTGACATGTTGGTAGAGCATCTCACATAATGAGGGTCTTGTGGTTGGCCCCTGCATGCTCTTGCAACAATTTCTGAATAATGCTATGTGTAGAATCAGGGATAATTGCACACAGTGAAAAGAGACTTGAATGCTGCATGGTAAAGTTCTGTGATGAAATCTAGTGTTTCCTGTTGAATAAAGTACAAACATCACTGCAGCAGCAGATGGGTAACATATTCCTGAAAACGATTAGAGAAATGCCAGTGAAATGTAGTAAATGAATAATCCTTTCTGTGGCTTTGCCACCACTGGTGTAACCATAGTAGATGGGATTAGGAATTGCTATATTTATGGCAATTTATGGTAAATAGCCCAGAATATTAGATTGTGTATTTTACCTCTTCAGTTCTTTTGCCCCAGAATCTTTGAGGTAATTTACACCATGATATGTTTCTTGTGGCTGGAGTAGGAGTTAGTCATGATACTGAGATTTATACTCATTGTCATTGTCTTTTAATTTTATTTATTTATCTATTTTTATTCAGAGCTCTCACTGTGAGGAGTTGGCATTAGGTTAGCAATTACTGGATTTTTCTGGGTCCTCCTCAAAGGCTTTCAGGAAGGAGCCTGCACGTTGCAGTCTGGCAGAGAGTCAGGAGCAGCTACCACTCCTGGAGAGGAATCAAGATGCTTTTAGGCTTTGGAGGATGATGAAGATATTTCCAGATTAACTAAACAGGTCAAAGAGGAAAGACATCTGTGATTCTGTGAAACGTGAGATTTTAAATCTTGGTTAACTTTAAGGCTGTTTCTATATTTTGTCCATAAATTTAAAAATACCAAATAGACAAACCCAAAACAGACATAAAGACCAACTGTAATGCCTCTTACACTAATGTTTGGACTTGCCCCTCAAGGATGTGGGCTCTAGCCAAAATGATGTAAGGTTTTAGAATGCCTTTGACACAGTAAATCCAGGACTGTGCTCACAAATGAAAAGCAAGTGACTGGATAATACATCTCAACATGGGCTAAACTTGGTGCCTATTGCCCTGTTGGCCCTGAGAGAAGTAGGAATATAAGATCTATTGAAAGCCTGTGACTTTGAGCTCCTTTGAGATACTTGGATAATTCTGACAGTTCTTACCCTGAAATAATCATGTCTGCGTTTGCAGAAAATAAAATAAATGATTAAAGTGAGTGAAGGAAGATCAGCAGAATAATATGACGGCCTTTTGCTACAGTGGTTAGAATTTCAAAGACCAAAAAATTAAAAGAGTTTGGTCTTTGTACTTGAAGCAAGTTGTTTCCTCTGTACTTTGAATTAATTTGTGCTCTCTCTGCCATTATCATAAATTATGGCCTTAAACCTTCCATAAATGCATTTTAAATTGGTGTGCTTCAGTGAATGATTGGTTATTTACCAAGCAGCTGTACCTGTGCTACTCACGCATTAAGGATGTGGAATAAAAGTGACAGAACATTTTGAAAAGCTACTAAAATAAAAAGTTAACTGCTTAATAAAAAAACCAACCAAAACCAACTAACCCAAACGTTTTCTTTTCCTTGTTTCAGAGTGCTTTAGTCTTCATCTCTCCTGGGGCTAAAGATGATGAGCTCATCAAATCTCCATAACAAGTGTGGAGAGTAGCCAAGAGGAAGAAAGGTTAGATTATTTCTTATGTAGGGTAAATATTAAGCCCAAGTAATTATCACCAGCCATCAGCTGTGAAATAGCACTTAGACTATTTTTTAGGGATTTAATTGGCTTAATGTGTTCAAAAACTGACACATCTTGCTAAAAGATGACAACGTTTGACTCCAGCAGTGTGGAAACTAGATATTTGAAGTTCCTTTCAGCCTGTCTTACATTCTGACATTTGAAAAATTACATATTTAAAAAATGTATTAAATATTAATATTTATCTTCTGATGTTAAGCCCAGCATCAAAGCACAATGGGAATGCTTATGTGATGTTTAGCAATGTGAAGTCAAACATATGCCACTTCTTATCAGAATCTGGCAATGGGCTCTGACAGAACAGTTGTCTTCAACTACTTGAGCTTTAAATTGGGGGCGAGGGGGGTGGGATTGCCTTGGGGTATGGTGTGGAAAGCCCAGATTTTAGTGGTTAAGTAACAAAGGAATAAAGCATCTGCTTCAGCTGTGCACCTTGGGCTATTGCTATAACTCCTGTCCACGCTCAGTGTGGCATCTCCTCCCCTCCTTGTGGGGGCTGGAGCCCCATCCTGTGCACATCCAGCCTGTGCCTCCTGAGAGGAGCTCTGCCTTTGCAGGCCTCAATTCCCTTCCCTACTAAGCTCCTACGTGGTGACCTCGTGTTTGTTTATTGTTCAGCATAAGCCCTGCAGAGCGAAGTGATTTGTCCAAGGTCACCAGTGAGGCTGTGGCACAGGCAGGAATGGGCTCCAGCCATGCTAATGGGGCATCGTTTGTTCCAGGGCTGTGGCTGTGCTCCCAGACCAGGGCCACAACCCACGGAAGGGCACAGCAGGTTGCCAGTGTAAGAAAAATCCCATTACCTATGACATTCACCTTCCCATTTTGAAAGGCAAAAGATTGTCTTTCTGTAAGATGAATACTGGATAAAGTCTGGAAATTACCAAGTTAGATTATGGTCTCTTCTCTTTTTTAACAGTCCCAACATGTTAAACATTTTTTTCTTCATTATTCTGTGATGTAATCTGCCTTCTTTTTAATCTTCTTTAAGTGAAAGCCTTAAAAAAAACCTAAACAAATTTATTTAATTTTGTTTAAAATACACAAACCATTGACAGATACTACAGTAAAAAAAACCCCAGAATTTTCTGGTTATGATCAAAGCTGAAATGCTTTAATATGCTAATGTTCAATACATGTTCATTCAGCATTATGTTCATTCAGCATTATGTTCATTCAGCATTATGCTCAAAGCTTTACTCCTCTCTGGCCACTACTGAAGTAAATTATTTCTATAAGAGGAAATTTCTTCTGGGCATGGAAACGTGTTTAGTCCTTTGAGTAGCAGTTTGTACATCTGCAAATGAGTAGGGACATTAAATTAATATTTTTCCCTTTTCCTATCTGCTTTGTTTTCATCTTTGGAAATGATTCTCCTCTCCTTATAAGCCATTTTACAAGGTCTGTGGAGAGCTTAATTTGAGTAAGTCAGGCCAAAACTAGGAAGGTGCCCTAATAGGATCCTAAAGAATCAGGTCCTAATTTACTAATGGCCGTACTTTAAAAAAAAATTCATTACTTTATATTAACCCTCCTTAGGAAAGAGTAATCTCCAGAAAACTGAACAAGAAGTCTGAACAAGATCTGGACCAGCATTCAAAAATCAGAAGCTTGTCCAAATTATTCAGATCTCAGAAGTATGAAAAACTGAGTGGAATGGGGATGAGAGCTTGTTTTCTCATTTCACAATTGCCTAACTAAAAAAAAAAGGAGTTTTGCTGCATATTGACACTTTTAGTCTCAGTTTAACTATAGCAATGATCTTTCTTCTTCCAGCCCTGCCCTGATAAATACACAATGAACCTCAAATTTGTTCACTGAATCAGCACCTGAAAAGTGTTGTCTGTTATACCTCCCCACCCTTGTTCTGGACTCTTTCTTGCCGTTTGAATGGTTTGTTACAGCAACAATTGGGTAGTGCTCTGGATATCTGGTTAACTGAAATTGCATTTGTTGCACATAATATTTTTTATAATACTTGTATTTGTTAATGAATACAACGGAGGAATCTGTCAAAATTAGTTATGCATTGATGTAAAATTCAAGTTCAGAATAAGTGTGAATTGTGTAGCTTGGTTAAATTATGAATTGACATTCACCATCTGCCATCCTAACTCTAATGTGAAACAGAAGAGATTTGGTAGATCTATACTTTTAGACAAGATTAAGCTATGGGGGTTTCTTACAATTTTTTATGGTTTTTTTTTTTTTTTTTTACAATTACCTTTTAACAAAAATCTTTGCTTTGAGCAGGGTACAGAGCAGAAAACAAACTGCAGCTACCAAAGGAAATATGGTAAGTAGTTATTTGTACTTTTTCTCCTGGGCAAGGTTCATGAATTTAAGGACTTTCTCTTATTAATAAACAGAATTAACAGTCTGGAAATGGAATAGAGAAAAATTATATCTTTCCTTTTCACTTACCTTTGCCAGTTGTTCATGAATTTCTAATAAGCTTGGTCTGTTGAGCTTATTCCCACTGACGCTGCCAGTGTTTCTGTAATAATCAATTTTGGGAACTGGGTCCATTGTGTTATGGCCAAAAGTTTGTAGATAATACATTTTACTGTGAGTATCATAGGGATGTAAACTAGCTTCTGTTTTCTCCCCATTTTGACGGAAATTGTCATATAATTCTCTTTTTCCTGGTCTGTAACTGATTCTCAGTCTGTTATGTGTTTCATCAGTAAAAGATGTTTCTTCATAATGTGGTGGGTCGGAGCCCACATCCTCTTGGGCTGTTTCATTGTTGTCATGGTCTTCATTAATTATGTTAACTTGAAACCTATTTGCATTTGGGTCCAAGAATACATTTGGTGCATTGTTCATGGACATCTTTGGGGATGCTGCAGAGGTCACTGATCCGTGTGCTCTTCTGTGGCTGCAGCCACTCAGTTGCAGCTCCAGCAAATGGTTTAGTGCTGTTGCATATCAGATCTTTGCTTCTCAAGGGCTGAGAATTTTCTCTTGAATCTCTAAGCAGTCTTCCTGATGTTGGCTGCTGATTTTCTGCTATAAAAGATATAAATAGACTATTTCTATTATCTTGTATGGTTAGATATGTTTTCCACCACAAGCTCTCCCCTCTCCTCTGCCTCACCAAGTATCCATGAGACTGTCATCCTATGACTTGTTGAGTAAAAACACAGTTGAAGCAAAGACAGAGCTTGGGGAGATGTTTCCATCTGTGATGGAGGCCCTTGACCCTCTAACCAAACCAGCAGTATTTTGGTACAAGCTTCAAAGAAGGTAAAGGCCTGAGCTGTAAATGGGCCAAGAACTGCTCTGGTTTCAATCTGTTTTATAAAAGCCCCCAGAAGAGCAGGGTGACAGGGTGAGCATCCACGTACACAAGCTTGGGACATGACCACGCAATGAACACCTGGATAGCATGGGGCTCACTCCTCTGTAACCTGGAGAGGAGAGTTGCTCCCTGGATGGTGCAGGTGTTAAATCTGAGGTACAGGATCTCCATTTGTCCTTGCTGAGTGCCATGAGTTCCTGCTGGCCCATTCCTCTGGCCTGTCCAGGTCCCTCTGAGTGCAGCCCATAGAGGAGTGAACACACAAGCTGTGTATCTGCTTCTCACCTCCTCTTTCCCACACACACCACCCCAAGAAACAAACCAGCAAACAAAAACTCCAAGAGAAGAAAGAGTTTGTTTAAATAGGAATTTAAAGTATGGCCTAGATGGCCCTGAAATGAGCTATTGAAATGATGGCAATCATATGTCTTGAAACATATGTCTAAGGATATTAGGGAGTGTGCTTGTACAGACCTGTATAATTCAGTAAGAGCCCAGGTTTGCTCAAAGTTACTAAACCAGAGCTTGCTTAGACATTGAAACTCTGCAAGCATTTGTAAAAGCAGAAAGTTTTACAAAAAAAATATAGCTTAAAAATAAATATATGAACTGAAAATCTGGATAAATAAGCCCATTACAGACATTTTTTAAAGTTCTGTATTTTCACAAGAGGTGGGACTAGATGAACCCCAAAGATTTTTTCAATTTAAATTTCTCAATGATTTTGTGAAATGCATTTGGCCCTTTGGCACTGGAAGATAAAATATTGCATCAATATTTATAGCTCAGCAAGGTAAATTCTCTCAAAAATCTCATATACAAATTATAATTTGAAGAGCTGATAATCACATGTCCTCCATCTTCAGAATGAGATACAGCTAAAATGTATTTTCTTATTTCTTCCATCAGCTATAGGTAATATTCTGCTGTCACCTCTCTGCTGAGACACCATTTTGTCACCCTCATATTTATGTTAGTTTTCCTCCCTAATGTTGTGTAAGCTTCACAGCAACATAGTACATTTATTTAGTTTGTTTTACTTCTACTGGCTTTGTATTATTATTACTGTTATTATTATTATTATTACAAATTTATGATCATAGATAGTATACTGCTTCCTTCAGCCTTTTCAAGTTGCAAGGAAGTTGTTTCATCTTCAGGCATGAAGGAGCAAAAACGAATCTTCTGTCATTGAGGTCAGTGAAACTATGTTTGTTTCCATCTCCATGACTGAATGAAATCCTGATTCTTTGATGACGATGAAACTTTTGCTGCCAAGTAAAATGATTCTGTCACAATTTCACTGTCTTATTTCCATATTAGTTTTTTGCTAGGAAAAGTAAAGTCTCTTACCTTTCTGCTGTTCTCGAAAATAATACTTTGGTTTTCACAGTGTATTTCCAGAGATCCCTGAACTGTTATTTGCCACTGACTTTGTGTTTAGTTTTCCAGCATTATGCATAAATAATCAAGTTTATCTTATTCAGGGTAATTTAACTTACCATTCAGTCCTGTGTTTTAGGGAAGGACAATCTGCCTCTTTTATTCATGCATGTAGTGTGACCCTCTCTTTGAGGCATTACAGACTCTGCCTTATTGGCCAGATTTTTCTCCTGTTTAATATACTGGATAGACCATCCAATCACTCTCTTTCAAAACATTTCTGGATGGTGATTTAGAAAGGCATTCTAACTTGTAAACTATTAACCAGCAAATGTACCTATCCATTACAATTACTGGGTTTATGGCATTGCAAAATTTCTAAGGGGGCCTGAAAATACTTTTGTTATCTCCATTTCCCTCCCAGCTATGCCTGATTCTGCACAGATCATATTCTCTCTATCTTTCAGTTCTGCATGTATAGTCATGCAGATAATGAGAGTTCAGGGCAGGATCTGCTCAGTGCATTTTATGCAGAGGATTCAGTGAAGTCAGTGGGATCAGTCTGTGGGGGTTCCTCTTGTTCTAATTTACTCTTGACCCTATTTAAAGTTTTATTTTGTATATTTAAGGAAAACCTTTGAAAAATTATGTTCTCTGTATTATTTCTGGGAAGGCTGACTTCCTAGTGTTTTTGGGATGAAGAATAGAGCAGGCAGGAAATGATGAAGCTTTGTAATTATAAGGGAATTAGATAACTGCTTCCCGCAATAGATTGGGTCAAGAACAAAAATAATAAGACAATATTGGGGTTCTTTGGATATGTTTGCTGTGTAGTTCAGAGATAACTGAACTATATTTAACCCAGATAACTTAAGTACTTCCAGAACTCTAACCTGACAGCACAGGGCTCAGCTCTGCTGATTAGATGTACATAAAAAGAATGGCAGTGTCAGGTCTCTGCAGTGGATAATCCTATCCAGCAATAACAGATCACATGAATCATTGTACTGATATCTACCTTGGATTTTATGGCTAAATTAACTAGGATAAATGCAATATACTGAATCTCTGAGGGCCTGGCATTTTTTCTTATGTATAGTCTGAAGCAGTTGAAAAGCCCTTGCATTCACAAAATTGTTTATGTTTTATAATTTGAATGGACCAATGTAGATTAATGTTGGCTGTTCCTCTCTTGCATTTTTCAGACAGGAGATTCATATCTTTCTCTGTATAATCGAGTATTTGATGTTCCAAAGGGCACTTGAGGTCTGCTGTTCCACTGCCTCTGTCTGTATGGGGCAAAAGGAATAACATGTATTTTTTCAGAATACACAAAAAAGAAAACAAGTGCTGTAACTGATCTTGTCTCAGCTCCTCATTGCAAACAGATCTGTTTAGCAAAAGTGACAGTGCCTAAAATTCTAATGCCAGCCTTCTTAAAAACAGAATTGAATTTCTGTCAAGTACTGTCACACTTGCTAAACAGCTGTGTGTGCAAGGGTGACCTTGAATATCCAGATTTGAGTCTCTGCTTTCGCTCTTTCACTTCTGCTTTGATAGGCTCTCCCATGACCAGTTCATCAGTGACAGTCCAGATCACACACTGTGCAGGAGCACAAACAGAAGAACCAGCTGGGGAGAGTGCTGGAGTGTGCAGAGCTCTGGACCCCGACCCTCCTGAGGGCTGGGTGAAAATGGGTAAGCAGCATGGTTGTGTCTGCTTTGGCCTTGCCAAGCTGGTGTCATTACTGCTGGGAGCTGTTAACCAGACAGTTTAAGTTCCACTTGAAATGGAATCATCTTCTGTAACCAAGTGGAATAAAATCATGGACACACACCTCTGGCCGGCACCTCTAAGCCACAACCTTTTGTTGTCCTCCACTTTTGTATCCTCAGTGTACAAGTACAGACACCGAGTTTCAGAAAACTGTGTCAGATGAGGGCAGGGGGCTGCCACTGAAACATTCACCATTCATGAGCCTGTCTTTTGTGTTCTTCATCTTTTTCTTCAGCATATCGTGAGACACAGTAGACATGCGATCCTCCTCTGAAGAGCCAGATATCATCTGATCCTTAAAACACTGGGCATGGTAACTTTCTAGTGAATTATTGTGTATTTGTTTGCTGTTAACCATTTCTCATCTACCATTCCACTGTTCATCAAATAAAAGCAACATGAAGTACCTTTTGAGTTTGCAACAAATATTTATTTAACAAAATGGATGTCACCAACATATCTCCAAAATGCAGGTATGTATAACAAATGTAACAACAGTTGGTTTCCAAAATGAAATCAACATCAAATTTAAGGCAGGATATTCTGTGAGTTTTCATGCAAGAGCATATTCAAATGTGCCTTTATCCAACCCCTCAACTTCATCTTCCCACGTGGAAGAAGGCATACTGCTGTAGGGGTCTAGCAAGATTTTGAAGCATCTGATAATTAGAAGTCCCAGGAAAACACACAAAATCCCCACAAAGGCAAAGCCAGTTTTCTGTTCTAAAGTCAGAGGGAAGGCAGACATTTCGTTGACACTCATGCTGGCTGAAGTGTTGCTGCAGTAATTACTGCTCATCATTGGGCATCACATCCTGGCGACTCTGTGGGATTTTCACCTCTATTGCTTCTTTGCCTGCATAGAAACGTCAAATCAGTGTGGTTAGCTCTAAATGGGGTGCATATATCTGAGCTGTAGCAGATGAACATTTGAAAAGGAAAACCAGCTTGCATTTTAGAAGTGTCCCATTTTTTCACGTTTAAATTAATGTGATAAAATTGCAACTATTAGTCTCTCTACACCATTCACTAACTGGCCTCTGTTTTGAGAGCAGACTCACAGTTTTCTGGCTTTCTGTCTCCTTAAAACAGAAATTTCAATTGTTGCAAACAGTGTTTTGTCAGACTGGGCATAAGTCTACAGATTGTGATTTGGCAATACTCTCTAAGGTCTCCACGTGGAGAAACCTGGTATGTTTCCTTAAATGGCTTTACATCTCTGTGCTTAAACTAGTTAAACTTGCATTGACCTCAAAGGCAATTGCAGACAAAGAATGTGGATTCTGCTCATTTGATTTTGCTCAGAGTCTACATAAATAGATCCAACTTGTAAAATAAAAGACTGTGTGTGCCATTTTAGTGAAGTCTTGGGCTCCAGTTTCAGAAAAAAATGCTGTGTGTATTTTGAGCTCGTAAGAAAGTGAGCAGACTGATAAAATTACCCCTTCACCTTTCTCTATACAGGTCCACTCTTGTGTATGAGCAAAGATTGGAGGAAGAAAGATAACAGAATTAAATTCCCTTCCTCTAAATCTCCCTCTAATTTGTTTCTTCTCCTAGGTCTTCCCCATACACCCCCTGCCATTTAAACAGACCTGGCTGTGCTCCTGGCGTTGCTCGAGGACTGGCCCTGACCTGTGTCCTGTGGAGGCAGGATGCTCAAGCAACTCTGCCCAGCTGCTGCCACCAGGAGAGCTCTGCATGTTTCCAGGCAGGAGAAACTTATAAAATTTGTATTTTAAAGGAGATCTTACGTATAGATTTTATTTGGGGGTGTGGCGATCATTTTGCTTTATTTTAGGTTTTCCATCAGATATTGGAATCACGTCTTTCTTTTGTATCTATAGACAGTGGGAGAATTGGAAAGACTGGGACATCAAAAATGCCAAAGGACAAAGACATTTTTATTCTGAGGTTAGAACTTGAGGTTTTCTGGCTCTTGTTAACACCTATTTAACGAATGTGCCTCAGGGGAAACTCTTTTTGTTAACAATTCAACCTCTTTTTCCCCAGGGAATTGCCAGTATCCATTTATTTCTTGGCAGAGTAATTAGGCCACTCAGAGCTCTGTGCTGCCATGGCTACACTGCTTCAGGTACCTGCACTGCTAAGGCAGGTAAAAGGCAGGTCCAGAAACTCTGCTCTGTACTGCAGTCATGGCTGAGAGAGCCATACTCTGAGTCAGCCTAGAAGTAAAAACAACAGAAAGAGTAGAAATAACTTCTGGTATTCCCAAGCAGATGGAAATGGACAGAACTTTTATCTTGTTTGGCATATCCTTTCTCACTTCAAAATTTGTGGGATTTTTGACTATTACCCTAAAAACCAAAAAATTTAGAACAAAGATCAGAAGGGCAAAACACAAGTATTTCTTTTTTTGCAATAAACCTCAGTATAGTAGATATTAAATAATGTTTCCTGATAGTTTTTACACATTTGCCAGGGCATAACAATAAATGTTCTGCTTATTCTATAGAGCTGTGTATGAGATCTTTCCTTGTTTTGAATTTTTTCTGCTCTTTGGGTCATGCTGTTTTAATTACTGTTAAGCTGGAAGAAAGATTCAGATGTAGCCTATAGGAATGAGAAATAATGTCATCAACAAGAAATTTTCTGAATATACATCATAGGTAAAGCCCACCTGCTGTATGGATTTTCATTGGGCATACTTCCATTTTTTCTATTAAGTTTGACCTTCTGCAGGAAAAAATATCACAGAAAGTTCAGTATCACAAATTTATGTTAGAAATCAGTTGATTTGAGCAAAAGCCTGTCAAGGAAAAAAGATACTTTCCAAAAGCCCTAGAGCACTGGCTAATAAAAATTAAAAACAAGGCTTATACAGGAAAATGATAAATAGTCACTACCTGGAAAAGGCAGACC
Organism: Erpornis zantholeuca; assembly: GCA_013400515.1. Classification (NCBI taxonomy): domain Eukaryota; kingdom Metazoa; phylum Chordata; class Aves; order Passeriformes; family Timaliidae; genus Erpornis; species Erpornis zantholeuca. The sequence goes on along the minus strand of VZTN01029686.1, from coordinate 1,046,698 downwards.
CAAAAATCCCAGCTGCTCTCTTGGAAGACATTGAGAAGAATGGTAGGGATAGGTTGGCCATGGAGAACCCTGAATTTGAGTTGAGTCCAGACAAATATGTTTGTATTTGACATAACATTTCACCACAGAGAGTAGTTTTCCAAGAATATTACTTCCAGTCTTACTAGTTTTTCACCTTACACACTGGAATTAGATGGGATTTGTTTGTACATTATGTGCTTGTCAGAAGACATTATGGGACAGATCTCTGTGCAAAGCTTGATTGATGCTGAAACATGGAGAAATTGATATCTCAGTCTTATTTAACAAAAGTTTCCTGGAAAAGGCTGCATGAGAAAACTGTATTTTGCCTGAGGGGGGAGGGGGATTGATTCTGGGAAACTGTTAACGTGCAGCTTTGTGTTCTTCTGTTCCATGTCCTGAATTTCAGAATTTGTAATGGAAGCCTTAAAGTTCACAGGAATTCTTGTTCTAATTATGTATTCCCAAAACCGTGGTACCAAGACTGACCTTGAGTACCTTTTATTGCTTTCCCATTTTCATGCTGCACACAGGTTGGATGTTCTCTCCCAGTTAGTCAGATACCCTGCCATTTGCTGCAGTGTATCTGTCAAAGTCCTGAGTCAGAAGACTGTGAATGCTAACTAACCTGGCCTGAATCCCAAAATCCTCAAAGATAGCCTTTAGGACAGCATCATGGGGCAAGCATTATATCAGTTAGAATCTGCAGAGCCATTTTGTGGGGGCTGGCCCCTGACTGAGCTCCATCTTTTTTTCACAGGTCAGGACTCTTCTCCTCCTTTGATTCGCTACCAATATAAACACTGGCAAAAAAGAAAGGCACCTTAACATCCTGCTGTGAAATCAAAGGCCATTGGAAGTCTTTCTGAGGCCAGAAGAAACAATCAGAGTCCTAAAGAAAATAGTGATGAGGAAAACAGCTTAGCACTGAGCAAAGAAAAACAGAGGTATGAGGTTGGGGTGCTGGCTGCACCTATGGGGGGATGCAGGGGAGCACCATTTGTGAGGTATCGTGAGGCAGCTGGAAGGAAGATGGCGAAATTCTTGTTCTAGCAGAATCATCAGCCTAACTCTGCCAGTGTTTGGTGTTGATTGAAGATCACAGCCCCAAGTATTTGGTGGTTTGGGGTGACAGGGTGTAACTTTTTTCAGACCTAGCCTTTACTCTGATGTTTACAGAGAGACTTGAGAAGATCAAGAAGGGTAGGCAGGATAATCTTCCTTGGGTTTTGGATTTCAGTCCTTCTTTCACAGAACCCCCTTCAGGATTTTTTTCTAATGGCTCAATACTGGAAATGACTATCCTTACAAGGTCTCAGGCTGGCAGCATTCATCCTCTTGGCACGACTAAGCCTCAGGTGCCTAAAAGCTCACTTCCTAAATGATAGTTTGTAACAAAATGGACCAAATCAGAGCCATCTGTTCTCTCCTTGGATGTCTGCAGCCCAGGTGCTGGTTCATGGATGTGGTCATTTTGAAAGTGCTTCAAATAGCTCCAGTCCTGAGCTTGTGCTTGAGTAACAGCAAACCTAACTTGAAAAGGGACATATAAACAGGCATTCTCTGGGAGCTTTGGAAGCACCTCATCTGCACTTAACTGTCTGTTCAGGGAAACTAAACTGTATTCCAGAAATACTATTACAGAAGTTGGTCATAGAAGGTGGTAAGATGAAAAGAGTAACAATGGAGAAGTCCTATAAAATGGACTAGAAATAGAAATCAGCGTGAATATGGAATTCTCAAGAGTCTGAGCTACCTGAGTTAACACCACATGGCCAGCAATGCTGCAAAAGGAGCGCTGTGACCGCACAGCCGACCTGTCATACTCGTGCTCACTGCATGCCTGTATTCTCTAAATTGCTGGGGAGAACATTGTCTGTTCAGGGTAGGGGTTCTAAGGCAATGTACAGGGAGGTAAAGGTAGGAAGGCCAGGGCATGGATGCTCAGCAAATGAAGGCATGGCTTGCAGCTCTGCAAAGAGAGCCCCACACAGTGTTTTTGCAGCATGGTCAGTCAGGGTGCAAACAACACTTTCCCACATAAACAGCATTCCCCTGCAAAGAAGCAGCAGCCGAGCAGTGACACTTCCAGCCTTCTGACATGCAGTGAATTGCAAAAATAAGATTTTATCCGTAGCAAATACATGAGCCTGGAGTCTTCACTGGACAAGAGCCTCTGTGTTGTGAATTCATATACGTGGTCTAGATTTAGATAATACAGAGATGCAGGAAAATAAAATATTCACTAGCATCATCCTTAACTTGTGAATGTGGAAAAGTGTTGCCTCCTTCCCAGGGGCTGGAGGCTGAGGGAGACCGAGCACCTGCAAGGCAATTGTTGCTGTAGGATGGCGCGCACAGCCTTCGCTTTCACCGGCCCCCCTACCCCGGGGAAGGCAGATTCCGGTGCTTCCCCTGCCCTGTTCCCCCCGCCGCCCCGGGTGCCTCCCTCCGTCCCTCCGTGTCCCCGCCGGGAGCG
>VZTN01029686.1:1024756-1035734 GCA_013400515.1 Erpornis zantholeuca | reverse complement strand
GTTCTCGGTCAGCGGCCGCTGAGGGCTGGGCGCTGCGGGCCGCCCCGCAGGGCAGGGCTGGGCTCCGAGCCCCGGGCTGTGGTACCTGGCGGGCCGCTTCCCACGGGACACTCTTCCAGGAGTGTTCCGCATCGTTTCTGGTGCCGTTTACGTTTCCGCTTCTGGCCGAAGCGATGTTATTTGTAAAGCCGTTGAACAAGTCTTTGTTTACGTGAGAATGGGAAGACAGCCCTATAGCAATTTACTTTCTAAAAACAAACCCCCCACATGCATGCACGAAGTTTTCTTGGAAACTGTAACATTTTCATACAGGGAATATGTAAAATTGTGCTTGTAGAGTAGGTCTAAAAGGAACTTAGTATAAAGGAGCTGGAACTACCGGCTCTCTGGGACAATATCGTGAATAACTTTGTGTGCGTGGTTGTTCTTTTTCTTGATATCAGGCTTTGAGGCTTGTCACTCTACATGAACTAGGTTTTGGCTTCAGATCTCTTCCAATTTCATTCAGATCTTGGAGGGAATATACATTTACAGTAGACTTACTGTTACAGTACATCAAAGCTGTTGATGTCTGTGAAGTTTTGACATGTTCTAAGCAGACCTGCTCTGATACTGTTGTATTTAAAAAAATGCACGTGGGTTCAGCTTCAGTATAAAGTTGGAGAAACAAAGATGTACTTCATGCCTTTACTTGATTCCGTGTGAAGTTTAGTTTAGTTTACAAGCTATAAATTTCACTTTACTGTAAAATAGAAATTGTGGATTTGTTTTTCCCTAGTCTGGCCCTCAGCTTCCAAACTTCACAGATTAGACTTGAATATTCACAGGGAGATTGTCACCCTTTTTCCCTTTCTAGATGTATAAATTTTATTGTCTTTTGAGGTTGCTACTGTTGAAGTGAGGTAATTTTTCTGTATCCCTCTTGTCAACAATGCCTTCTTTTCCCTCCAAAACCTCACAAGCAAATGAAAAATCCCAGTTGTTCTGCACGGTAGAAGTCACAACTTGAAGTTTGAAAGTAACAGGAAGTTCTTGGTAACAGATACAAATCTTATTCTTTCACATACAGTTTCTAGTCTTCCCCCAAACAGGTGTACAAGTGATTAAGCTGGCACAGTAGGTGAAATGAACTACTTTAAAAAAAAAAAAAAGTGTTTCATTAACCTGGTTTGCTTAGCACTCATGAAGCTGGAGAGGAATCCTGGCTCAGTTTGCACACTTCCTTTAGTTTATTGTATTGGGCAGTGGAACTGTTCAGCACAACAAAGCTGAACTGATCTGTGTGCTTTGGAATCACATGCTGTGAACTTTTTCCATTTCTGTCTGCTGATCTTATTATGGACACCTGTGAGGAGAGAAGTAGAAGTTTGTTTTTAAAAAATCAAGTTTTAGGGCTTTCATGTTGATGTATCTTGTGCTTATTGTTTTTAGGCTTCTAGTTTTACATGTAGAAAGCTTGTCTTTTGTCTCCAAAACTTTATGAAAAGTTCAAAAGCTTTTTTTTTCCCCCAAAGGTATAATTGGCCTTTCAAATCAATGAACATATGCACTTTATTTTTAAGAACTAATTATAGACGTCTATTTTCCAGTCCTAGGATTGGTGATTTCACAGGCAAATATTAATTTAATCTGTGAAATGTGTAGCTCATACAAAAGGTAGAGACTAGAAATTACTGCTGTTCTTCCCCCATAAAAATGCCAGTTCATGATTTTTGAGCCTGTCTTTTCTGTGGTCTATAGGTGACTAATGTGGCATTGCTTTGAATGTATTATTTGACAGAAACTATTTTTAATATTCAAGGAGGAGGGTAAGAATTGTAAAAGGATCTGTGCCTCCGGCTTGTTCACTGGCCTGTGTTGGTTTTGGCAGATGAGTTTTGCAAGAAGGATTGTTTCTTTAATTAGTCTTCCATTTTCAGCAGACTGGTTGTGATTCCTGGACTAGGTGAAGTATGGCTTTGTTTCCCGGTTTTAGGAGTTTATGCCAGGCTCGTATCTTCTGTGCTGTCTACTGAGTTGTACAGCCAGGTCTTGCAGAGCCCGTGGATTTCATATTTGAGACCTGTCTCGTCCTGTGCACTACACTGAGCACCAAGGGGCTGTTTCATAATCCTTTAAGCAGGAAAGAGCTTAAAAGGCTGAAGAGAATCCATTGCTCTAATCCTAAAATTTAAGGAAGAACTCAGATTTTTACTAGGAGTCTTGTTGGGTAGAAGTTTTGCATTTGTAAATGGGATTGGATTGGAAGGAACTACTCTGATCTTTGCCTCTTCTCCCTGGCTCCCTCCAGTTCCTAGCTTGTTCCCTCCATTTCACTTCATTACACAGCCACACAAGAATTCTGTTGTCACACAGACAGGATGGTGTGGAGGAGGGATGATGCAGAGGGAAGTTGAAGGATGCTTGAACCAGATAACACGTTGTTGACTTGAAATGTTTTAAATTTCACAAATACTTGCCCCGGAGGAGTATCCATGCATTTCCCACTTGCTAATCCTGTTTTAATCCACTTGTAAACACAAGGACTGTGAAGTTAATACCATGTGAGTATTTCAAAATTGGGGGAAAAGTCATGGGAGAAATATGGATTTTAGTGTACTCTTCCCTGAAAAGGACCCAAGCCTGAGTAGATAATACAGTTAGCTTTATGAAAAGCTCCTTGCACGTGCCTTTGAGTGCAGGACTGCCACTTACTCACTGTTCTGTTAACTGTGCAGAGGGCTGAAAATTTGTCAGTTAATCAGAATCTCTGGTTTTGCCATATGTTATGATAGTAAAACTGAAATGCCTGTTTTGGCTAATTTCCCACCAGAAACCTTCCAAAGTGTCTAAATGAGAGAAAAACTAAGCCTTCAGAAATGTGGGAAATACAGTAAAGATAGTGATGTAATTTAAGAAGGAGAGTTCACAATCATTCACCTCTGTCAGTCCTGTAGAACATCTCCTCCTAATTGTTCTAACACAAGGTACCAATGCTGGCTTTTTAAAATATATGTTTGTGTAAAAGTACTTTTAAAATTTCTCTTTAGGTAGACAGGGATGTGTACTTAAAGATGCTAAGTAGCATCTGTTTAGTGTATCACATTTGTGTAGCTTTATTCAGTGTATTATTTTAGTTCAGCAGTTCTCCTTTTTAAAAGTAACAATTCAGGCACCTTGAGCCTCTGTTAGCATGCTAAATGACCTTGTGATAGTAACAATATCAAGAATGTGCTGAAGAGTTATGGATATTTCTTCTAATTCTGTTAAAAGTGTAGGGTCTTACTGAAACTGAGATTTGGGCTGCCTTAAAAGAGAAGCAGCAAATTTTTTGCATTTTTATCTAAAAATTAGAAAGATTTTAGAAGAAGAATTTTGGTGCCATTGGACCAAGGACCAGGTGTTTATTTTGTTGTTTTTGGTAGATAATAGCTGGTTACTTAATTAGTCTTAGATTCATAGCATGGCTTAATAAGCTGTTTCCTATGCCTTTAGCAAGTTTTCAGATTCTAGTAGTGCTAAGCAGTGAAACTGAAGAAGTATTTGTTGTTCTTTGTTCAACTTTAATTTCTGTCTAAAAGCAGTCTGGCACAAGTTATGAATAAAAGTTATTTATGGGATAGATAAAACATAATTTGATGTAAAACCTATTGGAGTTGATTTTGATATATTAATATTCGATTGAATGAAGCATCCCTAGGTGTTTCAACTCACAAGCTTAGACTATTTCTACTCTCACTTCTGTGGTGAATATCCTGTAACTTGGCCAAATGTGGTGTGAAAATTACCAAAGCACCAAGGCATGGGTGCTATAGCTGATTTTTCATTCATTCTGTTTTGGAATTTGTAGTAGTTTCATAGCACCATCTTTCTGACTCTTCACAGACAGGATGTGCTAGCACAGGTTGCCCAGAGTTGTGGATGCCCCATCCCTGGGAGTGTTAAAAGTTGGTCCTGAGTAAGCTGATCTAGTGAAAGGTGTCCCTGCCCGTTAGAATTAGGTGATCTTTAAGGTTCCTTCCAACCCAAACCGTTCTAGGATTCTATGATTCTGTGAAACGAAATGTGAATTAATAAGATGTACTTTCTTAATATTGTAACATTTTTATGTTCTCGATAAAACAGTTTGTTTTGGAATTACGCTGGTAGCGTGAATTTATTTTTTGTAATTTGAAAAGCAGCATTCGACATCCTGGGAGTTCCAGTAACATAGGAGATACTCAGTTATGTAGGTAGGAAGTATGATAGTCTAATGATCCAACACAAGATTAATAGTGCTTTTGTTTGGATTTTTATTTTTTTTAATGTAGGGATAATGATGAGACAGCAAAAGAAGGGAAAGCACCTGTGAAAGAGAAGTTTGTTGCAAAAGCCAAGGCAATCCCTTCTCTTGGAAACAAGAATAGATTCCACCCCTATGCAAAGGAGAAGAATGCAGGCTCTGGAGACAAGAAGGCTGTTAATCGCAATAGAGTTTTTATTAGCAACATCCCATATGACATGAAATGGCAAGCTATTAAAGACCTGATGAGAGAGAAAGGTAACTCACTCCTTATAATACACTTCATACAGAAACTGATAGGGCTTCAATGCAACGGATGTGTCCTTTGAGCCACACAGATTTGATTTTACTTTTTTTTGTTTTGGCCTTTACTTGGTACATCTATCTCCCTTCCCCTTCTTTCATCTGAGACAATTGCATTGCAGGGTAGGCTGGGTAAATGAAGTGCTCACAATCTTTTGCCATTCTGGTGTGACAGTAGAGAGTATATGCATGACCTCATGAGTTCTTAAAGAGATTGTGTTTTGTCTAGTTGTAGTTCTTGTAGATTTTTTTTCTCTAAGGGCTATTGTATTTAAGCAACACATTAAGTGTGTTAACCTGAATAATAAGGGATGTCTTTCAAAAGTTGTTTTGTATTTCTTTGGTGGAATCTGGCTGTGGCATTAACTTGGTCTGCATTGTCACTACTACCATGACTGTTTGTCTGGAGCTTTGTATTAAAAGCTTGTTACTATTGTTGCAGTTCTGATAGAGAAATCTGACTACCCCAATAATTTTATATTAAATTTGGGGTAAAATAATAACATACGGATTCTGTAAAAAGTTAGTTCCGTGTTTTCCTTGAAAAATGGATTCTTCAAAAGTAATGCAAAGCACACTTGGCTTTTAGGTTGTGAAAAATGCCAGACCCCCCTTCTGTAACTGCTGGTTTATCTGTTGTAAGGTGACGTGACTATTTGATTGGTTTATTAACTGAAACTTCCTACTTTAGAAAGTGAGTCGCTTGCTGTGAAATATCTGATGTGTAAATTTGGTTATTATTGAAGGCAAACTTTTGATTGAAGATATTCAGGTAGAAAGTCACCTTAAAACAGGTGTTGTGAGTAGGATGATAAATGTAACACTTTTCAGTGAACGTTGACATTTCATTTGTTAGGTTAAGGGACTGTGTATATCTGAATTTGTTCACCAACTATATCATACTGGCCAAAATATGATCTGTAGTATGAATTAGGTTAAATATAGTTGTTTGTTTTTAGCTTTTGAGAATGTGGCTGCTGCATATTTCTGAAAACTAGCTAAATTATATAGCCATTGACAGGAGGTATGTTGGTCTGGTTTTGATTGTTGGTGAATAATAGGTGATTCTCTGTAGACTTGTGCACAGGGGCACAGTAAAGAAAGATACTGGTGTTTAAATGCATTGTCTCTTGGTATTTTCCCTTTGTATGTCTTATGTAGTTGGTGAGGTTACATACGTGGAGCTGTTTAAGGATGCTGAAGGAAAATCAAGGGTAAGTGCCGTGGGCAACAATCTGCTAGAGGTTTAAAAGTTCCTCAGCAGTTTTATTTTTGTATAATACCTGTACCAGTTATTGGAAAGTAAGTTTCATTTTTACACTGATTTTCATTAAGGTAGCCTTGAGGATTTTGTATTAGAAGTAGTCTGACACCTTCATGCAACTCATACTAGCTGGTTGTAAGGGACAAAGTACTTCTGTAAATGTTAAAAAATGGCATTTACTTAATTCTTCTTTTTAGCCAACACCTTGGTCTTGGTACAAATCTGTTTCATATAAGGGATGTTTAATAAACCAATCATTTTATTTAAATTTGTTAGTGTAGTATTCTCTTCTTGGGGCCAATAAGTATAAAATGTTTGCTAAGAATATATTGGGTGAAGTGCCTGATTTCACAGCTTTGCAGGGTTGGTACTCTTAAACACTGGGTTAATATATTTACTTTCTTAAAACTAAATGGATGGAGATGGTTGGTAGCCAACAGAGTGCCTGCAATGAGGCACTAATAGTGAAGATTGTTAAAGCTCCTTTGTCTTCTGAATAATAGTCAAAAGTTTGGCCAATAGCAGCTCCAAACCTGCAGTGAGAACGTGAGAAATGCAGGTTTGAGTCTTAACTGAGGTTGTATCAATTGTTGTAAATTACTTTCTTTAATACTTGTTAAAACTAAAACATGCTGTCAGCTTTGCTATACTTAAAGAAATCCTCAACTCTTTGCTATATGAGAAGGATTCGGGTGCAGTCAATAAGGTTATTTTCTTACAAGGTAATTTCTCATTTACGCTGTAGTACTGAAGAGGTATGCAGACTGCTTGTTCATTGTACTGGTGTACTTGATGTAGGTAGATTTGAATTTTGTAGTTAGTGGACAGCTTTTAATGACATGATGAGTGTCTTGATTAGTTTTTGGTTATGTTTTGGGGTTATTTTCTTTCCACCCTTTCCCTCCCACTTCCTCTTCCCAATTGTCCTTACATGGATCTGTGTGGCAATTTTCCAATTCTGGTTTGACTCAAAGAGTGTAAGAGACAGTGAATTCTCTTGCACTTGGAAGGTATGTATGTTGAGAAAGTAGGAGAAATTCAGATTGGCTACCACTAAAGAACATGTATAATGGATTTTGAAGCTGAAAATAACTCATGTAGTTACTTAACAGTGAGCTGGGATCTTTAACTGGAATCTTCATTGCTCTATCATATGTGCCGACTGACTTCTTGTTTTTTTGCTTGTTTTCTCTTTACATATGATGACAAATCTCGTGGATATAGGGCTGTGGGTAAGTTTCTTTTTTTATCTGTGTAGAAGCACACTGCTATCCAAACATTCTCATAGTTTTGGCATTTTAAACTTTATTTTAATACTCTAAATATTTTGGTCTTTTTCTAAGTGTGGTTGAATTCAAAGATGAAGAATTTGTTAAGAAGGCATTAGACACTATGAACAAATATGATCTTAGTGGAAGACCCCTGAATATTAAAGAGGTATGTTTATTGCTGCTGTTTTGAATTTGAAATATGGAAGATAGTAAAGCTACCGAAATGACCATGCAGTGTTCTGAGAATCTTAGATGTGTAATTTCCAGTTTCATTTTTTGTGACATTTTCTTAATGGCCTGAACTGCCTGTTGGCTTGCGGAAGGTTGGATACTATGCCAAGTAGACTGACAAAATGCATGTCCTAAAGTCAAATTAATCAAATCCTCTTTTTTGTTAGAACAACTTTACTTCATATTCTTACTTTAGTGTCATCAGGTCTTTTGCAAAGTAAATAATTCTATGTTTACATTGCTTACCTGCTTCGAAATATGACACAGAATGAGCTATTTATTAGACCACTACATATGTGCAAAAATGGGGCTGGAAATAGAGAAGTTGTGCTGCCTGGAAAGTGAGACAATGTCAACATTTATCTTGCAGTGCTGTAGTGTATGATGGTGTCTGATGCAGTTCTTCTTGTCCTGTTACAATTTTAGTAAGGGTATTAATAAATAATACAAAACCACCACCTAATTAAATTAATTCAGTTCTTGGAAGAAAGTGCTAGACTGACAGTCCTTTAGCTTGAAATCTTTTCTACTTGTCCATAGGCTAGGTACAGCATGTGAAGTGGCAGTGCACGCTTCCTCAACAAGTGCTTTGCCAATATGCCTCAACCCTCATCTGAAAGGACCCACCTCTAGAGGTGAGGGAATTAGGTCTCCGTGCTAATTCAGTTCTTGATCCCTCTGACATGGACAAGTATATTTATTAGTTGATAATTTTGATGGTTTTATGCAGAATTTCAAATAGTACCATTTCGTTTGTTGCCAGTTCTGTTGTTGATCGTTAAGTGGCTTTATTTGTGCCCATGTTTCAGGATCCTGAAGGGGAACATGCTCGGAGGGCATTACAGCGGGGAGGAGGACAGTTCCCAGGAGGACATGGACCTGATGCAGCACCTGGAATGATGAATTTACCTCCTTCTATTCTCAATAATCCAAACATTCCTCCTGAGGTTATCAGTAATTTGCAAGCAGGCAGACTTGGATCCACGATTTTTGTCGCCAATGTAAGCTTAAAACTGTATTTTATAACTTTAATGTTTGATCTTTGTAAGACATCGTATACCTGTGTAGTTCAGTTTTAATATAAAGAGGAGGCTGGAAATTAGTTCACAGTTAGTATATCCAATTGAAAATGTTCAAGATGTGTTCAGATTTTGGACATGGAAAGATACATTAAACTCTTGAGACTGACATGCATTTTTAATTACCACACAATCATCTGTTCATTCAAAAATATTTTATACATCTCTTCACTACTTATTTACAATTGCACATCTTTTTTATTAAATATATACTTCTAAATTTATCTACTACTAAATTTATCTTGCTGGTTACTTTAGTCTAACATAATAAAGTTCCAACAAATATAGTGGTTCAAGTTCTTTATTAGCACAAAAGACCACTGTATTTATATGAGATCTTGTGGAAGTACAGCTGCTTTTCTCAAGAACCAGCCCAATGTTAGTGTGTTAATTAAAGTAAAATACATGTACATAGGATAAATTGTTGATGCTTTGAACTTTGATGCAGTATGTATATTATAAAATCTCAACTATTTACAATTTTCCAGCATTTTGTCAATGTAAAGTTAACAGCAATGCAGAAAATCTCTTCCAAATGTAATTGCAGAACAGAGATGTGCAATGGAAATCTCTGATGTATTTCTGTGTTTAAGCTTGACTTCAAAGTTGGCTGGAAGAAACTGAAGGAGGTATTCAGCATCGCTGGAACTGTGAAGCGTGCAGACATCAAAGAAGATAAAGATGGCAAGAGTCGAGGAATGGGAACAGTTACCTTTGAACAAGCAATTGAAGCTGTTCAAGCAATATGTATCCTTGGTTTTGAAAAATAATTGATCACGTATTGATTAGTCTTTAGTGATTCTGACAGCGTAGTTTTGCAAATGGTGCCTATTTCTGTTGTAGCGACCACATAGGGACTAGAATGTAATACTGTGCAGATTACATTGGTAATGACTGAATTTACTGCTAAATTCTAAAAGTTCTTGATGATGTTGAACAAAATTAATATATCTGGGAGTGTGACAATTGTGAAACTAACTTTAATGTACCTAACAGCTTGTATTGCATCTTCTGGCCCTTGAATTGGGTTTCTGAAGATAAGGTAGAGAAAGATAAGACTCATAGTAATTGTACAGAAATAAAATAAGTTCTTAGATTGATTCTTCATAAATAGTTAAATTGCCTTCTTAAGATTCCTTGACTTGTATTTCTTCAGCTATGTTCAATGGACAATTCCTGTTTGATAGACCCATGCATGTAAAAATGGTAAGTTGCTTTCATTTCTTTCTACTTTGTATGTCTCTGCCAAAACATTGAAAGGATCATAGCATAATATCCTTGTTTTTTATCAGGATGACAAATCAGTTCCTCATGAAGACTTCCGTGTTGTGGACAGCAAAAGCTCACAATTACCTCGTGAGTGCACACTGTATTTTCTACTCCTGGCACTTAATATGTGGTGATCTGTGTGTTGGCACAGTGTAGTAGTCCTTTTGCTTACTGTGGTCTCTGTGGTACAGAGGAAGGTCTCTCTTCTGATCATACTTATTTTTTTGTTTTTGAGGTGGGCTTGGTGGCATTGGTATGGGACTTGGACCAGGTGGACAGCCCATCAGTGCAACACAGCTGAGCATGGGTGGTGGAATGGGGAGCATGGGTCCAGGAGGTAAATCCATGTTCTTCATTTTGAGGCTGTACAGAGCTGTAAGTTTAAAGTTATCTTTTCTGTATTTGGAAGAATGACAGACTTTAGACAAAGCATGCGTTGTGTAGTGTGCTTTTGAAATTTTTATTGTGTCTGAATTTTAAAAAATCCATTAGAATGTGCTAAGTGTTGTTTATGTTTTTGGTTTAAAGGTATGGGAATAGACGGCCCAGGATTTGGTGGAATGAGTAGAATGGGAGGCGGTACGTGCAATGAAGTTTTTTGCATTAAATATTTCTTTAATACTGTATAGAAAATGCTTTTCTTTATTTTACAGGACTTCCTGGATTTCGTGGAATGGAAGGGATGCCTAACATGGGAGGATTTGGAGTCAACCGAATGGGAGGTAGTTGAACACCGTTCCTGTACACTTATTAGTTTGCTAATATTTATTTATTAAAAGCTCTCCATTTAGGGGTGGGTAATATAGATGAGTTCAAAGGAAGTAGTTGCATGAGTGGAGGCCTAAGAACTGGCAGGAGAGTTGAATGTGTAATAGGTGCCTCTGGCTTGTGCATTAGACTCACTTCTATTTAAACAAGCAGCTGTGAAGCAAGTGTTACAGGAGCATCAACTTAGATGTAAATAACAGAATATTCCCCTTTTTTTGCTTTGTTCTCTACAGAAATGTTCCGTGGTGGAATGGGAGCAAACATGGAAAGAGAATTTGGTCGTGGTGACATGGCATTGAACCGTGGTTTTGGAGAGTCTTTTGGAAGGATGGGTATGGTAACTGTTAAATTTTTGGTGACATAGTATTGGAAGAGTTTTTCTAGAAGAAGAGGAGACCTGGTTTCATTTGGTCATCTTCTTCTGTCCCTTCTTTCCCCAATCATGTAAGGATGTAATATGAGCATTCATCACAGCCACCATGTAAGACAGGTTCAGGTGTGGAGGTTTTTCCCCCACCCCCCCCCCGTAAAA
>VZTN01029686.1:1009977-1024728 GCA_013400515.1 Erpornis zantholeuca | reverse complement strand
AAATGGAATAACTATTTGAGGAAAGCATTTACCTTCATACTTTTTAATTTGTGGGGTATTAAATCTTTGGGGTGTTGCAGTATATGCTTCTGATAATCCTGAACAAGCTGTCCATGTACAGCCTTTGTAACTTCCACGAACCTGTTTTGCTAATGCATGGTGTAATATTGTTTTGACTGCAAATCAGGTAGCTTTGGACAGGAGTGGTGAATTTTGGTGCTCTCAGTTTCATCCTGCCTTCTGAGCTCATACAGCTCAGAATGGAATTTGTTGGCCTCTTCTGAGCTGACTGAGCCAGCATTATTTTGTTTATAGGTAATGTGTTGTTGGCACTTGGGGTACCCTTGAGTGAGTTACTCTTCTATCTTCAGAGGCATGGAAGTGCTCGGCAGAGCCTTCTTGCCCTTTGTTTGTATGCTGTTACCTGGATGAATCAGAATCTTTTAGGTTGGAAAAGATCACGGAGTCCAGCCTTTAACCCAATGCTGCCAAGTCCACCAGTAAACCAGGTCACCAAGAGCCACATGCACATGTCTTTTAAATCCCTTCAGGGATGGTGACTCCACCACTTCACTGGTCAGCCTGTTCGTACAGTTGACAACTCTTTCTGTGAAGCAGTTCCTAATATCCAATCTAAACCTCCCTGGTTTAACTTGAGGCCATTTCCTCTTGTTCTATTGCTTGTTACTTGGTAGAAGAGACTGACCCCCATGTCTCTGCAACCTCCTTTCAGGTCGTTGCAGAGAGCAGAAAGGTGTCTTTCCTGAGTCTCCTTTTCTCCAGGCTGAACACCTGAGCTCCCTCAACCATTCCTCACAAGGCTTGTGCTCCACAGCCTTGATCAGCTTTGTTGCCCTTTTCTGGACACACTCCAACACCTCGATGTGTTTCTTGCTCTAAGGGTCCCAAAACTGAACACAAAATGAATTATAGGAAACGGCTTTTCTTCCTCCTCACTGTTTCTTGTACTTTTCCATTCCCTTAAGTCACCTCCTTGAAAGAGAAGGACTGCTAAGAACATAAGGTTCATCTGGTCTAAAAGTTGATTTATTTATTTTTTTTTTTTTTTATTGGTTGAGGCAAGTCATAGCAAAGGATAACTCTTGTGTGCTTCTCTTCAATACCGATAATTGTGTAGAAGTGGTAAGAACATTGTCCTGTGACCTAGTCTTAATGCCTTGGAATGAATGTCTTAGAAATCAAGTGTATGCTTTCACTGTGCCTACTTGCATAAACGTCTGTTTCCTGAGTGAAAATGCAAGGCCACTTCAGTGATAAATGTTTCTGCAAGCAGTAGGCTTCTGAGTCTTCTGCTTACACGTTGGTTTTGAAATGTGTGACTGTAGCCACTGTGACAGACTGATGTGGATGTCTTTGCTTCAGCAGATCCAGCAAGCTTCAATTTACAATCTGTCAGTGATCTTACCCTCTGAATAGTGTCCTGAGAACCAAGCTTAGAGATTCCCTGCTTAACCTTAAATAATGGAAGGAAATTGTAGGGACTTTTAATAGATACTGTGTTTGATCAGGGAAGGCCCTAATGTACTCCTGTAACAATATTTAGGTTAATGGTATCTTAAAAAGAAATGACTGTTAAGGCATTTGGTTTTAGTAACCTTGAAATCAAGGAAGGCGTCTTTGATTGGGCTGTAGTATCAGAGTGAAATTGAGAATGTTTGATTCGCAGCAGAATTGTTGACTTTTTACACTATGAAGTTTGTATAAGACGAAGCCGTGAGTTTTGAGGTTTTTCTTCTTGATGTGGGAAATGGCTCCTTTAGTTTTACCAAGTTTGTGCTGCTGACAGACTGTCAGAGGAAAGAAAAGCTAGAAAGAAACCAGGGCAGCTTAAGTCCCATAGTAGAAAAGGAGGAACTAATTTTACTTACTAGATGTTCTTATTTAGTTTGTATAATAAAGGCACACGTTAAAGTGCCCTATAGAAAAATATTTCCAGGCAACATTGAGGTCAGTGCACTTGATTAGTGTGTGCTTTGTGTTTTTCACTAACTGGTGGTTTCAGTGTATGTCACTTCATTATTTTTCTCTGTTTAGGTGGTGCAATGATTGGTGTTTTTGCAGGAGGAATGGGAGCACCTAGCATGGGCCCAGTAAGATCTGGAATGAGTAGGTTAACTTGTTTCAATAGAACATAAATGCCTAGGCAATGTAACAATACAGTGTACACCTGCTTGTATCAGAGGAACTTGTAGTGTAGTGTCTTGCTGTTGACAGAAGTAGAACTCTGTTGCATGTGACAAATCTAAGTTTTCAAAGCTGTTTTGTTGAGGTAAAAGTTCAGAGGAAAACTAGCTAATACTGTCTTTCCCTTAATCTTAGATTTGGAATGGTTTCAACTTCTAGTTTGGAGGGAGAAGTGATTAGAGTAAACTTGTGTTTCAGAAAAAAGACAGAGATATTTGAGTAAACTTCATGAAGCTGAACCTCAGTAATCTGTCATCATTGAAATAAAAATCAGCCCTTGAATTTCAGATTCACCCAGTTTAATTTTGTGCAAAGCTCCAATACTGAGTTTGTATTGCAGCAACCGAGTTCAGGCTAGAGCAGATGAGAAGCTAAAATCTTGCTAGTGCCAATCTTGAAAGCCATGAGGCTTAAAGAGAGGGTCCCTCAGGAATGATCTTGATAGTTTTACTATACATTAATTTTTAATTATGAATCCAGAAATATTATAGTATCTGAATGC
This sequence comes from Erpornis zantholeuca, assembly GCA_013400515.1. NCBI lineage: Eukaryota > Metazoa > Chordata > Aves > Passeriformes > Timaliidae > Erpornis > Erpornis zantholeuca. Next base: position 1,022,021 of record VZTN01029686.1, on the reverse strand, counting down.
TATTGCTCTTAGTTCTTTATATAAAATAAATTAATATATTTTATTCCACGTATGTACTTTTTATCTGGACTTAAACCATTACACATAGAAAAGTTCATGCTCTTTACAGTACTTGCAGTAACTTCTGCTCTTGGCAAAAAATAAGGCCTTCTCTGGAAGATTTTGTAATTAAGTATGGGTATGGCTGCATTAAGTAAAGCTGAATGTAAATGCAGGAAGCCAAATAAACAATAGTGTATCTGGTCAAATTATCTGTATCTTAGCATTGCCACAGTTATTTATTTGATCTTTTTGGTAAAGGATATCATATCTTTATTAATTAAACACGACAGCCTTTAAATCTGAATTCTTGTATTCAACATTTTGCTACATTAGATGGTATGACTAATAGCTTGATGCAGTTTGGTTTTATTTTAGAACTGACACACTGTATCTTGTAATACTTTGTCTTAAAATACTAGCCATGCTACTCATAAATTACTGTGCATGTATAAAAGTTATGGTTTATGTTACAGCAGATTTAATAAAGTTATTCTCCTCCTGACACAAGAACTTTGTTTTATACCAAACACTTGTGTGTTTATTCCTAAAAGGAGATTTTATTTTATCCTCCATTCCTTTCTTTGTGTAGGTGGTGGAATGGGTGGCATGAACAATATGGCTGGAGGAATGGGAATGGATCGGATGGGTTCTGGCTTTGATCGAATGGGACCAGCCATGGGTGGAGGCCTGGACAGGAACATGGACATCGATCGAGGATTTGTGCCTGGCCCCATGGGAGGTGGCATGAGAGAGAGATTAGGCTCTAAAGGCAACCAGATATTTGTGAGAAACGTAAGCAATTCAATATATAGAAACCACAGACTTATTTTGTGGGTTTGTTTGATTACACACTCTTTTTCTCATTGTAATTTTTTGTTATCAATAATACTTTTTTATTCTAGCTTCCTTTTGACTTGACCTGGCAGAAGCTAAAGGAGAAATTCAGTCAATGTGGTATGTATATGAACCTTACCCCTGCTCATCTCCATGGACTTCATGTGTTATGTGGTGTTTATTAGATAACAACACGAAGACTGACTCTGAAGAGTCTGGCTAGCTTAATCTTTCTTATTTCACCCGGCTTTCTTGAGTTATATAAATAATTTTTAGGCATGACAGAACACAAGACCAAGGTACAGTATGGGCTGCATTGGCTCTGAGTGCTCACTTGCTATATAAACTTTAACCTATTCCATTAATAAAATTACTCTTTGAAATTTTCCTTTTTTTGACATATTCCCTGGCCAGTAAGAGTAAATAATGCAGTGTTTCTTTAGAGATAAACACAGGCAGGAGCCTGGGTCTGTGCAGGTCATGCATTACTTCCAGAAATGGTGCTGCATTGAATCAGAGTTAGTAATTTTGCCAGTGTAGCATACAGGTTATTTTATGCATGTAGATGATCCCGATTAGCATATTTGCAGGCTGTAATGTTCCCCTTTATCTTATAAGAAATAAAGGTTTGCTATAAATATTCAATAATTGTTTTTATCTAATTCAGAAAAGTTGGTCTTTTCACAGAAATAAGTGAAAAATAAAGCTTGGGTGTAGAAATACATGGCATGTTTTGAAAACACATTTTCAGAACAGAGAGCTTTAACTGAATTACAGGATGACTTCTTATTTTGGATAGACAGAAAAGATAAATAATTTAAAACATACTACTGATGCCTAAGTCATCATACAGCTGTTTACAGATTTGATATGAATTAGAACTCACAGTTCAACTATGAGAAATTGTAGGGTGTTGATATTTTTTTGTAGATGGGAGATATAGCACAACAGGTTCTTTCTTTTCTTGAGTCTTAGCTTTCAGATAGTTCAGATTTTTTTTCTCATTATCTGTTTGTCAGCTAACACACATAGTAATTATGTTCAATTGCTTTTAATAATTATAAGCAACAGATTGTGTTCATGTCAGTATCGTAAGGAAATACAAAGACTCTGTCTCCCAGGGTTCAGTTTCTTTCAGTGAAAGGCCAGTCTTCCATGATATTTTAAAATAAAAGCTTTTGTATTTTAGGGAGAGGTTTATTGTTCTAGTGACATTCTGGGGCTCAGGAGGAGGGGTGTCCTACAACATACCATAAGCAAAAATTCCTTAGCTCCAGGGAACTAAACATTCTCAGAGGTACCAAGGCATCTTTATAAAAAGTATTTCCTTGGGAGTTGAGTGTCCAGCCTCAAGGAAACTCAGCAGGAATTGAATAGTGCATGCTACTTTACCACCACTCCCAGCCTGGTAACTTGTTTTAAAGGCTTTAATTTTGCTCTGCAGCTTCGTAACAAAATTGTTTGATTGCGACGATTGCTTGGTGTGGTTTTGTGATGAACATGGTGGACTGGATGAAGCTACAGTTTGGTTAATGCCTGTCAATACTCACACTTCTGTCAGTGTCTGTAAATGAAACACAAACCTTTCCCTGAGTCTTACAGGGCACTTTGTAAACTTGAGGTCAAATACAGGCATCCTTCATCTTACACTGATGTGGAGGAAAGATTCGAGATAGCAGATCTGGATTTGGATTCTTTACTGCTGTGTTGTCCCATGTCACCGTGCCTGAATGAGTGAATGTACCATCAGTCTGAAAGTGCTAATATCATATGTTCCCCTAGATTATACTAAAAATGTTTTTTTATCACTTTTGAGTTCTTTAAGTTGTTAGTACACTGAGGACTTGAAATAACTGCTGTTTAACTTATTTGTTCAGGTCATGTAATGTTTGCAGAAATAAAAATGGAGAATGGAAAATCAAAGGGCTGTGGAACAGTCAGATTTGACTCACCAGAATCTGCTGAAAAGGCCTGTAGGATAATGAACGGCATAAAAATCAGTGGCAGAGAAATTGATGTCCGCTTGGATCGCAATGCATAATTTAAAACTGTGTGTTCAGGAACATTCCTATGTCTGTTTAGCTTCTCTATCTTAGTAAGTCATTTTTAGTAACATTGTATGCTTACAAAAGCTGTAAAAAGGAACTTTTAAATCCCACCAGCCTTTAACAGTATAGTGTTTAATATACTGTGATACTTGTTAACTGAATCTTACTATGTTTGGTTTTTAAAGACAATTTGCCTGATTTTTGTTGTTTTTTTAGAGGCACTGAGCACCTGTAGGTCCCTATAGACCATGGATGCTTTGGATGCTCAGTGCCTTTGGAAAATTAGGCCAAGTGTCTCTAGTCATTCAGTTTAAATGAATGGTTATACTGTTTTTAATAAAATAAGCCATTTTCTCTGTTAATCTCCAGATTGCATAGTGGGATTTATTTAGTGTTTTCTGATTTTTTCTTTTTCCCCTCCGGTGTGTATCAACATTGTATTGTAAAAAGTAGATGTCTTTTTCAGAATTTTGGTTTTACATGTGCGTTGTAGTCATACTGTAATTCTTGACTCTAAAAGAAAGGGCTCCAATTAGGCTGTGATGTTTTTGTTCTACTTAATATTACTTTAATGACATGACTTAGTTCTGTATATAAGACTTAGAGCCCAATGGGAGTTTGGAGTTGGTTTTTTAAAATTTTATTTTGACTAAATGAAGAAACTGATCTTTTTCTCCTGCTTTTATTTTTTTCATCAGCATAATCACTGATTAAAGCTAGTTACCACAGACCCTTGTAGGATTGTTTCCTATGATGCCAAGTTCATATAAAATTGCTAATACAGTAAATACTAAGTACAGGACAAGACAAATTGTTCCCAATCTTTTATCTATTTTCCAGCCATTCAAGTGAACTGCCAGAAAAATAAAAACAACAGAACAGATAAGAGAAATGGCTGTGTATGTCAGACCACTGCTGTTCACTTCTATGGGTCCTGATGTATTTATGAAGGCAGTTTTTATAAACCAGGGTATTCCCAAGCAGAGCATATCAAATACGTTGGATCCTACAATGTTAGACATAGCCATATCTCCATTTCCTGTAAAAGAAGAAATACAAATAAATTGGCTTAATTGTATTGCATGAAATTGCCAAACTGTTCTGGAGGAAGAGACTGCCAGCACTCAGTTTCCCACAGAGCACCCTTTTCAGATTTTTCATCAAAAGAACTATAGTCACGATTCTATAGAACATGGTTTTAGTTACCACAACCATAAAAAGTCTCCCTAAATCACCAGCATCTGCACACTTGCACTTAAAATTAAGCTAGACAGGCTATTATAAAGTCCAGTTATGTTTAAAATATTGAGACTTACAGTTGTGTTCTGCAGTAAAAAATGTAATACTTAATCAACAACAAATAAACCAATCTAGAATACTTCTCTGAGATACTCTGAGAAGGTTTTAAATGTCTGAGCCACAGCTTTTTCAGGTAAGCTATTTATTTATTTTAGCAAGCTTAAGCTCTAGAATCTGGAGCCCAAATTTTGAGGTTACTCCTTGAATTTATCAAAATACAGTTCTTTCTTTTCGTAGTACCTTTTGAACACATCCATTGGCATGAGCCTAAATACTAAAATCCTTACCTTTTCGAGCCACCAGCACACTTGCAACTGTATCTGGTACACTTGTTCCTGCTGCCAGTAATGTGAGACCCATTACTGACTCTGGGATTCCCAGTGTTTCACCTGCAGTTGAAATAATGGTAGAAAGTGCAAGTGTGGTTTTAGTTATGTTTCATTCAAAGAAAGGGCTTTGGACTTTGTTTGCTGGAGAAAGAATCAGTAATCATACACTAATTTCAAATGGAATTGTGTCAGCTAACTTGACTACATGGGAGGTGACTGAAACACAAAGCAGTTCGAAGAAAGAGTAACAACAATGAAATATCCATTCCTTGTTCTTCAAGTCTCCAGTGGTCAAGAGAATAACAATTATGGTTTTTTTTCTTGCAGATAGAGGTGAAGTTTAAATATCTAACAAATTAGTACTTTTTTTTTTTTTTCTTCTTTTTCCCCCTAAAAGATACTATAGTCTCTCTTACGGTTTTGGGCATCTCCTTGTTAGGGTTCAAAAGTTTCATGAAGCAATAACTCTTCCACTTACCCTCTTTAATCCCCTCAGGGGGAGGGGAAAAAAGCACATGAATCTTCTTGGGGAGGACAGTCATTAAGATATAATGAGAATACTGTCTCAGCTACATGCCTTTACCAGTTCACTCCAATTAGAAAGTGATTTGGAAGAATCAATGTGCAGAATTTTTATACGACTTGTAAGTACAAATAACCCCTTAAAAGTGTGAGTTCCTTTAGGTAAATACACATTTAAATAAATAAAAAAAAAAAATTTAAACTGCTATTAGAAGGGTAGCTTATTTTTCCCTACTCTCTATTTTTCTTAGCCCCAAATGTCCTGTAACCATATTAATTTTTAACTTAAAAGACAGGGATTCTTCAAAACCATTTTAGCAGTTGTACCATTCAGAAGCATCGATATGCTGAAGTATTTGATACCTTTAGTCAAGGTATGAAGTAATTAATTTTTCTTAAAATTTTTTGTTCACTAAAAAGTATCTTGATATTTTTTCTTGTTGAAATCTGACTTCTTACTTGAAATATTTTGACATATTTAATAAGAGCAATTTTATTTAAATAAGAGGCAGTACTCTAAGCTAGGTCAGCAATGCTTGTCTATTACCAGCTTAGTCTAGAGCAGCCCAGTAAATTTATGTTTGAAACTGTTTGTTGGTTTCAGAGGGACTAACATGATCCTGTTGCAGAATCTGTACTCTCTTTATCATTCTAACACTCCTAATAAGTTTGTAGGATGAGGGACCAACAAATCAGCTTTTATAAACCATCCAGGCTGGAAAATAATGGTTCAAAACAAGGTGAAATAAGAATGAACCAGCCTTACATACCCAACATTAGTTTCTAGCCCTCTGAAGGTTGTAAGACAGAATATAAACTCAGGAGAATCTAATTTTTCTTTTTATTAGATAGATTTATCTTCTATTTAATGTGTAGGGGTTTTATTTTTTTTTCCGGCAACTGACCATAAAGACAGAATAGTCTTATTTTTCTAGGCTTTAGTTAATTTTGTGCATCAGTAGCAATGTGTTGCTGTAAGTAGTCAAACTTTTTTGCCAGCCACAGAAAGGTGTACTAAGTTAGGTTTGTTCTTGACCATCCCAGTTTAGTCCCCAGCTGTGATACCTTTGTGACATTCTGATAGGCTGATAATGCAATGATAGAACCCTTAAGTCAACCTTCATGAGAGCCTGGACTTGAATATAATGTGTGTGTAACTTGTAGTGTTTTAACATGTAAATAGAATATAATTTACCTAGAAGTAGTGGGCCAAAGACCCTGGTACTACCTGTGATGACTCTTGAAAGTGTCCACTAATCCACTATCTGAATCTCCACCGTACCTTCTTTCATATGAATTAATGCTTTGTCTTGTAGAACAGCAATAATGTTGACTTGAATCCTGTTTCAAAACTTCTAGCATCCAGTGAACCCTGGCTCTTTAGGTACAAGTGGAAAATTATTTGACCAAGGGGTTAACATGGTGGGTACAAAATCCAGTGATCTACTAGTAATTTCTCAAAGGTTCAACAAATGTGTAGGTCTATTTCTGCACTGAACAAGGAGTCATTCATATCTGAACTAGTAGAATGCTTGAGTAGGATTAGTAAGCTATAATGTGAAAATGGCAAGCTTTGAAAAATTTCTGTAGAGTTTTAATTTTGTTTTCTGCTTGTTTGTAAAATGGAAAACTGGATGTCTTTCAAGCTGACTGGAGAAACAATGAAATGAGCAGCACTTTAATACCTCGAACTACTTTTAGGAGAAGGCTTTTACAGACAAGTTATTACCCCTTCTCTCACTGAAATGCAATCCTTTTACTGCTTCACTTTATGATGCAGATTTGTAAGAGGTCTACTTATACACACCCCGTGAATGTTTAATAAACACATTTGAGAAGTTGTTTGGCAGTTAATTTAATGCCGAATCTCTTACTATAACATTCCTGAAAAACGCAGGTGTAGAAATAATGTATCTTTAAAACCCTGACCTTTAATTCCAGTCTTAGTGGTTTTCATGTTTGTCAGCCTTGAGCATGACAAGTTTATTGCTGTGTGTCTAATTGTTTTGCTTAATGAAGCAGTTTAATGAAACTCTCTGTTTTTAAAAATAGGCCGGGTTTTTTGTACCTACGTAAGTTTCTCATTCATGTGATGGCAAGCAGTGGGAAGCAGCTAAATTCTAAAGTGTTCCATCACTGGATAGAAGATGGTGGCAAACTAAGCAGTCAAACATAAGTTTCTGTTGTTTTTCTTTGTTGTGTTTTTTTACAGCACAGTCTGAGTTGCTAAACTGACTGTTGGTTGTGGAAAGGGAAATATCACAGGGACCTCACAGGGAAACCTCACAATGTTTTTGGTGATTCTTAAATGGTATAGCAACAACATTTTAGGTACCTACCTGCTATTGTTACCATCCATACAAGAACATAAGTTATTGCAGAAATCCATGCTGCTGAAATTAAAAATGTCACCATGAACCAGTTCCTCCAAAACTGTCTTCTGCAATCTGGTATAGTTAAATAGAGTAGTGTAATGATAGGAAGGGATAACACCCACAAAATTCTTTTCATATCTGCTTCAGGCATGGTGAAGACATTTGGATGATCTGTTGAAGAAAAAGTAACTTTTAAATTGTAGCATTAAGTTTGAATCCATAGCATACAGTATATTACTGTCCTCTGCTTCTGAGAATACTGAAAAAAGGTGAAAAATACTTCTTCCTCAAGTTTCAGCTGTAGTATTACCCTGTACCTATATCTCTCTGAACAAAATTGTGAAATCAGGTTACTTCTGGGGATATTCTGCTTGCACACAAGGAAAACATATTTTCACAATGAGAATAATCACTGATAAAATAATCTCCCTGGGAAGTGGTGGATTCCCCAATGCTGAAAACTTCTGAGATTCAGCTGAACAGATGCTGGCCCATCTGGGACCATGCTTTTGCCTGGGAAGGCTGGACAAGAAGATCCTTGAGATCCCCTTCCAATGTAGCATTCTATGATTAAAATGTTCTTTATTACCAGGAAGAGAACTAAAGTGGATGAAAATTAATTTCTTCATAAAGGTTTACCCATAACATTTACCAAGAGTAAGTACCAACTGCTGTTTTTTGCCTAAGCGGAAACATGACCTGTGGCCCTTTTATTCTGATATCATGCATATTTTGGGCTATGACCCTGCCACTGTCAGAAGGAGACTGTATATTATTGCACTACTGGTGTGGCTTTCAGGTGATAGTGCATTTTACAAGTAGTGTTGCTGAGAAGTTTCAAATATACATAGCAAAGACAGAAGTTTTAATACAACACAAATGAGCAACTATCCTTGCAGTCCTCCAGCAGCTAACTTCATATGAAAACCACCACTCTGATTTTGCTGAATGTTATATTCCAGGTTAGAATAATGATCTACTTAAATACTAGGCTGGAGTTCTTTCGTGAGCAAAATCTTAATACTATCTGCTCTTGATCAGGATGGATGCAGCCAGGCATGCGGAGTGCTAGAGACAGCTGTAAGAACCCTTATACCTTCAGAGATTTCATCAAGCCCGTGTAAGCTTGTTGAAAGGTGAGAGTAGTCCAGCTCATCTTGGAAAATTCCACTGTCTGTTCTTGACTGTTGCCGAATTAGAGGTCCACTCTCTTCCCTCCATCCAACCAGTGGCTGCTGCTCCGCATTCTCTTCCATAGCTTTTGTAAAACACGTACAGCAGGGACTGAACTTTTTCATGAGGTATTGGTTGATTTTAATGTCAAAACATAGTACCAGAACATAACACCCATATATCAATAATAGGGATGCACTTTCATACCTAGAATGAAAAATAAGCTTTATATAACATGTAGTATAAAAGAACCCAATGGTTGGCATAAGGAGAGAGAGAGAAAATTTGCATGAGTAGCAAAAGGAGAACACACGAACACATATATTTGCAATTGTATGGCTAATGTTATGGAAGTTTGTGAGTGTCCCCATGTCTTTCAGCAGTTTGATTAACTCCCCTTCCCTGCGGAATCTTGTTTGTGTATTGTATAGCTGCATGTTTTTCAGAGGATCTTACTGATTGAACATTTTCCTGATGTTTGCAAAACTGAGTCTTCATATAATGCTTAAATTATAAACTTCAAGAGACTTAATGCTGGACCTGACTGTCTTGTTGAGATAACAGGAGTTTCAGTGTTGGTGGAAGAGTTAAAACATCAGAAACTCATGATCTCCTTCTGGCAGACAGATGTTTTTCTGAACAATGCTGCTATGAAAGGAAAGGCTCGAAAGGGGTAAATGCTGAACACTAATTGCTATGCCAGAACACTGGTGATAGAAATTGTGAAGTCTGTACAGACAAACCTATGCAGATCAAACTTCATAAATATGCAGAGTTTGAATGTTTAGGTGATAATCTTTACAAGCATTGTGACTTTTTAAGTTTTCTAAAGCCAACAGGATGTTTATTTTTGTTAGTGAACAGCAGTTCAGGCTACTTGAAGTTTGGGGCTTGGGGATTTTTGTTTGTTTTTCAAAACAGTGTCTCACAAATCTCCAGTCAACATGAATTCAACACTACTTGTGCTCTTACCAGTAAATTCTGTTGTCAGATATCATCGCAAGGACTGCTGCTGCACTGAGGGTGTAGGCCAGACAGTCTCTGAACAGCGGCCAACAGGATAGCCTCGAAACCTGCAGATCAGTCATGTACTTTTCTTAAACCTCTCTGTAATACTTTCACTAAGTGCTGTAAATGCTGCATCACTATGTTGTTTCTATATTATGTAAAAATTAAAGATTCTTAGGAATGACTTAAGTATGATATTTAACAAGTTAGTGTTTTTAAAAACTTTCATAGCAAGTTATCTTAAAACTGATTACATGCTGGTTTTGCTACTAAATAATAAACTTGGCAGTTGTCATAGCAAGTCTCTCTTGGCTTTTGTTGGCAAATGAGAAAGGATAACTGGCTCTTAGGAGCAGAACTACCACAGCTGATACATACCACACTGGAAAACAGCCCACAAGCTGCAGAAATACCAAGAAGATTATATATTGCTGATCCAAGGATGGTGCTGACGCCGATATCTCCCTTTGTCACAAAAGCTCCTATAAGGAAAATGACTCTCTGGTATGGTTCTGTTTGGCATGCAAGGAAAATAATTGAAAGGAGTCAAAACACATCTCTTACCTAGAAAAGCAGTGACAAGCTCTGGAGCAGAGCTTCCAGCAGCCATAAAAGTTGCTCCAGCAACATCCTGTGAGAGGCCAAGGCCTGAGCATAGATCAAAAAGAATTGCTTAGTGATACTTCATTAGTCTGTACCCTTTACTTGCATTAGTATATAATCTTAGATACTATTACAGTTTAATAGAATAAACTTTATTTTCATACAGTCAATGCATTTATTTGAGATTCATAAAATAAAAAAATTAGCCTGATCTATTGGGCTAGTTTATTTCTAGCTTCATTATAGAAATTAGTTTAAATCGCTTGTAAAATCAGCATTTGTATGCAGGATTTAACTGTGTTTCATATGGGTAATAATTGTGGGGAAATTCCATGGACTGTAGTGTGATATTGTTATATGATCCATATCAAGTCTATCTATCTTCCAGGGAAATCTATACTACTGTGTCTTCACATACCAGAAACACTAGTAAAATTCAAACCAGTGCTGTGATCTTAAAATCAAATTTTCATTTTGTATGGACAGTATAAGAGCCTGTGTCTTGCTTCAGAGAAATGAGATTTTTGTTCTGGCAAGTTGACTGTGTCTGAAATGTGACTCTGTGGACCAAGTCCTGCACACAAAGAACAGGGACCGATGGCTGACCATGGCAAAAGTCTGACAAATGCTTATTTATCATCAATAAACAGAACACCAGCTCTTAGGGCAGTGTTTGAGCTTACATTTTCTCTAAGTGTTCTGATTTGGAGAGTGTTTTCCAGTTCAGGGATGAGTTTCCCTAGGGAATTTTGTTAATCCTTGGCAGTGAAAAGCTGAACTGCCTGCCAAGACCATCTCCTTACTTCAGTGGTCTGCTGAAGCCGGGGGAATTGTTGCAGGATGATTAGGTTTCTTAGAACGATTGTAACCACAGAATTCCTGTCTCTCCCGTGTCATACCTTCAATATGTTAGCAGTAGCTCATCCTGATACTTGTTCACTACTTTAAAAAAACAACTCTAGGAAGAGTTTTGGTTTCTTGGTTTGGTTCCACACACCACCATCCCTCCTTTTTTAGCTTTTACTAGTAGTTACCTTAACATAGTACTGTGCAACCCAAAGTTAAATTGTCAATTTAGTTAATATTGAGGATTCTTAAAGATTTTTCTCCTGGCAGAAAGAAAGCAAATATTAAATGAATACCTGTGCAGTGTAATGAGTAGGTTTTTTTTCAATAAAATATTGATACTGTGTATCAAATTCAATATTGTATGGACACATCTGTGCATGGAAAGTGAAACTTGTTCAGTTTACTTTCAGAACACTCTTAACTTTGAAGCTTTTATAAAGAGAGTGGTTTATGCCAAGCTACTCATTTTTACAGGAAAAAAGTCAGGGTGTCACTTACATTCACTGATGATCTCTAGGGAAGGTAGGAAGTAATCATCGCACACAATGGACACGGCCAGAAACATGTACAGTATAATTATGAAGTAGATAACGATTCCTCCATCCTTCCTCTCCTGCGGTGTGAAAAATCCTTCAGGAAACTCCGATAAAGACGAGAGGATGCAACGCGTCCCGTTTTCTGAAAATTAAGCGCAAAAGTGTTACACATGCTGACACCTTTCCATTCCTCAGGCCGCGGGACGGATTCGAGCTCCCGTGGATTTCGCTCTTTAGCCCAGCAAGGACCGCTGCAGCGATGCCACCGCAGCGCCGCACACCTGCGGCGGGGCAGAGCCCAGCGCTCGAGCGGATCCCTGTGTCCCCTGATCCCCTGTGCTCCCAGTCCCGTCCCGGTCCCCCTGTACCCGCGGGGCCCCCGGTGCGCTGCCCCCGCGCTCCCCAGGCCGCCAGCGCCGCCAGCAG
>VZTN01029686.1:959496-1009812 GCA_013400515.1 Erpornis zantholeuca | reverse complement strand
CGCCCCCTCAACCCTCGCCATCCCCCTCCAATTCCGCCGGCTCCTCAAATCCCAGCGCCCCCTCAAACCTCGCCATCCCTCTCCAATTCCGCCGGCTCCTCAAATCCCAGCGCCCCCTCAACCCTCGCCATCCTCCTCCAATTCCGCCGGCTCCTGAAATCCCAGCGCCCCTTCAAACCCCGGCGTCCCCCTCAGCAGTCCCGCCCGCGGGGGCCGCGCTCCGGCCCTCGCCCCGTCCTGCCTCGTGTTTGGCGGAGAGCGAAGGTTTTGGCCGTGGCTAGTTCGGTCTTGGTGCAAGGTGCTGACCGCGATACCCAGGTGCTGTTTGGTGTCTCCCGGAGGTAGAAGGTGAAGTTAAGCTTACTCCCCAGGACCCTTTTTTCTGCTGTGACAATTTCTGTTTATTCCCACAGGTTGCCAGGGCTCCTGTGCCGGGCTGTGTGAGCGCTGGGCTCGCCCTTGGCCGGAGGTGCCATTTACGTGAATGGTTTGTAAGAGCAAAGCTGAGACCCACACACAGTCCCTCCCTTCAGACCAGTTCACTGAACTCCTTTGTCTGGTGACCTTTCCACAATGAAGTCATGTGTATAACTGAAGATTTAAGAGTAAAATACAGTCTCTAAGCTTTGCAAAGTCATCACCCCTGCCACTTCCCCAGTCATTCGTTTCTCAGGGAGTTTTATTTCCCTTGGATCACTTGCAGACATGTTCAGAAACATTTGCAACCCTGTAATACAAAATGAAGTTTTGGGGTGCCCATTTTATTACTTGTTGTTTGTGAGGTGCAGGCCTGATGCTCACATTTGTGAGCAAGAAGTGCAAACAGGAACATGCTGTTTTGCTTCATTGCATCTAATCCCTCTGAACTCCTCTTGTTCCTTGCATCTATGGTGTTTGGCTAATATGTGACCAACCCCTCCCTAGGATACAGAAGATAAGGTGAAAAAGTGGATATTTTCCTTTTGTATTGAATCAAACATAATCATACAGCTGCTATTACAGTGTGAACAACAAGAAAAATTGTCTAGAACAACAAATTCTGCAGCAATTGCTGTTGCCCATTTCTGATCCCTCTAAGGCCCAGAATGCTTTTCACTAGAGCAAGAATGATTTTAATAGTCAAGATTTTTAGGGGTGACAACTAACTTTCACAAATGAGTTCTGTGTGCTCTCTGAAAATTGGACTGCAGCAGAGAAGATGCTGCTTCTCCTGCTTTACAGGAAAAAAGAAATAATTTTGGTCTGGAAAGGTTTAAGGATTTTTTTCCGAATCCCACTTTCCACCAGAGAAAACAGTACAAAATTCCCTGTCTAAATTACTGGTGCTTCTTTCCTTACATAGGTGAATGGAAAGGGTTTTTTTACCAAGGTAAGTGCCACTGCTTCTCTTCCTTGAAAATTATCATTGGTCTGCTCTTAAAACTCCAGCTCAGTTTTCTATTATCAGCTGCTTCATTTCAAATTAGGTATTTTTTGCTGGTGTGCTCTTTTAAAAATTGCTTTAAAGTACTTATAAGCCTGCCATTCTGATGGGAACGAGCTCTCTGGTACAGCAACATGCTTGCTGCGTGGTTAGGAAAGCTCAGTCATGTGATTTCAGGATTTGAAGGTTTTGCTCTGCTCTGCTTTTTCTCTCTGTTCAAGCTCTCATTCCTTTCTATAGGCACCCCCTGTCCATGCATAGCTGAAGCAAAGCCAGAGCTCTGATTTTACTGAAGGCTTAAGTCCACTTCTTTTGCTGAGAAGTCAGTGAGTGAGGGTGCTGCTCTCACACCCTCCTTGCCAAGAACAGTCCCGGAGAGAGCAACAAACAGAAAAAAATGCCCTGCTCTCCCAGCATGAGGAACCACGCGCTGCCTCTGTGCACGCTTGACCCAGCACAGAAACACGGGCAGTCACAGGAGGCTTTGGCCTCGGCATTGCTGGCTGCCAGGTCTGGGCTTGTGCATTGTAAGAGAGCATTCTGTGAAGTTGAGGTTGCTCAAATATTAGTGCAGATTGAACGTGTGCTGCTGCATGTTTTGGCTGTTGTTAAGGTAAAGTTCTACTCTCTGGTAGTAAAAATAATGGATAAATAAACTTTTCAGAGCTTCAGAAGGAGAGAGATGGGCAACTGCTAGTCAGATTACTAACACTAATGTCTACCAGGGACGTGCTGAAAGGCTGCTATGGCTGCCTGAGCACAGCCCTCAGAAAGGGTAAGGAAGCATCAAACTACAGGGATCAGAGTCCGGTGTGAGCTGCCTACAACACACCTGAATGTCCCACACAGCTGAGGACAGGGAGCTGTTTTGCTGCCTAACAAAGCAAAAGGAGGTTGGGCTGTCTAGAGTGACTCCAGCTGTGTGCAATTTAGGGGGCAGGTGGGAGAGAGAATGTTAATTGGGATCAGCTGTTGTATCACCAAAAAACGTACTCGTTGTCTTGTGAGGAGAGTAGGACTTCGGTACAAGACCAGTGAGCTTTTTCTATAAGCAGTGAGTTTGCTTAGGATTGTTTGAAGGTTTTTTTCCTTCTACTTTTTTCACAATTTGAGTAGATGGAACATGGATAGTGAGGAAGAAAAGCAGGTGAGTTTATCAGAATTTTAGTCCTTGTTGGTAGGATTTAGTCCTTAGCTAAAAAAGATGGCATGATGAATTAATTAATAGCTTAACAACAAAAAAATATTACTGTGTGGTGTGGGGTTCAGTCCTTTTGGGAGAAGGAAAGTGTAGTATAGATCCCTGTAAGGAATATGTGGTTAACTTAGTTATAAGTTATCATACTTGTGCAGGAATCCTGAGTTTCTTCTTCCTTAATTATAATTGCACTTCCAATCTTTCTGATAGCTCAAGCTGCAACCTACTGTTTTAATTACAGATCAGTGTCTGTATCATCCTTTCCTTGCGGTTTTGGTTTTTGAGATTTTTTTGGGGATGGGGTTCATAGAGGTCTGTATAAAAATATCCTTGTCTGGGTTTGGATGAGGGTGCTGAGATAGCCCCAGGGCTGATTTGAGGGCAGCTTGGTGTTAGCTGTACCTCGGTGTTATGGCTCCTGTGCACAGTTGTGCTTTTCTTGTATGACAATCTGTGCATGTACACACCACTTATGCTCCCAGACACGAGGCCTAATGTGCTGGGGCACAAAACAATTGAAGATTATTCATCCTCAAAATAATACCCCAAACCCCAATATTGTTGTGATAATCTGGTGTTATCCCTGTTTGGCAGAAAAGAGGTCCTGGATGGAAAGGACACTGACTACCTGGCCTACTGCTGCGATGGGAGGCTGTTCAGAAGGTCAGTTTCCACTAACTCCTTTTCTTCTGTTTGTGCATCCTATAGCATCTTTGGAGTGTAAAATGGTGGCCTTTAAAATAGCTGATAGAATAAATTCTCTTACCCTGAGGTGCTCAGACACCACCCTAAGGTAATGAGATAAATACTTCACTGTTGCAAAGTTAAAATGAGTCTCTTCAGTGTAACTCCATTATTCTTCATTTAAAAGATAAATATACCGTCATTGTCAGATCAGATATTCCCCTTTGTCAGCATTTCATGGCTCACTTCCTGGATCTAGATAGATTGATGATAGCTGTTTAATATTCTTGCCTTCATAACCAGCAATTTGAGAGTTGCCAACTCTCATGATGGCTGCTGTTTTTCTTAAAGCATCAGCTTGATCTACATTAGCCACACAAGAATCAGAGCTTGCTTTCTCTTTTTTTTTCAAATAAATAGCTGTAAAGAAAGCTTGAAAATGGGAATCTGAGCATCTAATGCTGGAGGCGTAAGAGCACATGGTAATATTATTTTCAAGCTAATCTCATGACTTGAGGGAGGAGTGATGGGTTCATTCATGGCTTTAGAACAATGTCAAAAGGAAGGATTTGATTTCTGACCCTTAGCACCAAGAGCCAAATGCTCTTGCTGGGAGTGTCTCTGAAGATCCCTGGAAGATACAACTCAACTGCAATCCCTGGTGACAACCAGGAAAGCTGCTGAGCTGAGGAATGGTTTGTGGTAGCTGCTGCAAGTCAGATTTATTCTAGATCTCTCAGCCTTTGTGTTCTGACCTAGCACATTGATGAATAGTTTTTGTTGACTCTAAGCTGTGAAGTTGTGAACAGTGTATGTTTTTAGTTGGTCCATAATTAGACTTCAGTGTTAATGTATATGTGAGCTAAATGCAGGAAGCTTCCAGCTTCTCAGTAGTGCCGTCTGCCTTCAGAAGGATTTCAGTCACCAGGAGTAAATGGCATGGTTACTTTTGGCATGTGGCCCATGGAAGCATTCAAGTGATGTTGTTTAGGGGAGGGTGGGGAGCTGTTTAGAATGCTCTTCTGTGGGGATTGCAGTCATGGAATATTTTTCATGTAAGCTGTGGAGTGCAGTCATCACCTGTGACTGTGGGTCGTAGCCACATAAAGGTGAATCTTATGGATAGACATTGTCAAAAAAGCTAAAAACTTCTCAGCAGAATGTTTTTGCTTGGTGGTTCTCAAGTGAATTCAAGTTCAAGAGAATGCCTGCTTAAAGGGGAGTGTACTATTTTTAGTTAAAGACAATCAAATCTGTTCATTTTTGTGCCTGGGGATTTCTATTTTCCCAGCAATTCATGTGTATAAAATTGCACCTTCCATTTTGAGGCCCAGAGACCTCTATCACTTCATCTGCTGTCTACGTGGTGAAGTTCTACAGTAGTTCTTATGGTCTTAGCTTGCTCACCTGGTGGTTTGATTGTCGGTTCAGGACATGGAAGGACTCTCTCAAACTGAAAATGAAATGTGTCTCTGAATGTTTTTGATATTTAAGTTAGCAAGAACTTCTCCAGTATGATTTAAGTGCTCCTCCATGTTAACTGCTTTCCTTTGGTTAGAAGTTCTCATTAAGACAATTGGAATGTATTGTAAATGTCAGTGCTGGTGAAACTGAATGTCTGATGGTGGTTAACTAGATTGATCACAACAGAAAAGCTTTCCACAAAGGCTTTCTACACTCATATAAATACCTCTATATACCAGGAGAGTAGGGCTATTGCTAGCCAGTAATAATGCTGTAGAGAAGCTTCTTCTTTATATAGTTCTTGTTTTGTATCTCAATAGTGCCTTTAGAACATCTTAAGGCTGTGAAGCTCAAAAGATTGCACACAGTCTAAAAAGATTGCAAATAGAGCCAGGATATTTCAAGTACCTAAGTCAGGTGTTTGAATGTAGGATGGCCAAAGAATGGAGCAAAATGTTGAGAGTTGTGAGGGGTGTCCTATGGCTAACAGTAATAGTGCACCAAGATCACTTCAGGTTGCTCTGTTCCATTCCTCCAGGAATTTATGAATAGGCTAAATACACATCCTCTTCTATTTCTACACTTTAATGTCAAGGGGTCAGGTAAATACGCCACAGAACATGAATGGGAGTAGATACTGGCAATGAGTGAGTCACGTATTTCTTTGCTATCACCTTGGGTGGGCTTTTTCTTGGTAGATGTTTTGTTTTCCTCCCCCCTCTCAATTATTCAAAGTCTTGTTTCTGTAGACAAGAGAAACAGGGCAGAGAACTGCTTCCTTGCCTGCAGTTTCTAAGCTTGCTTTTTGTGCCAGTTTTGTGCACCAAAGAGTTCTGGTCTCTCAGTGACTTGTGCTTCCACTTGCTTTCTTTCCTCATTCTGTTGACAAGCACTTCAACCAATTGCTGTGCTTGTACATACACTGGAGCATAAGCTTGTTTTTCCCACCCTTTGAAGGCTATGTTCGC
The DNA here is from genome assembly GCA_013400515.1 of Erpornis zantholeuca. Taxonomy (NCBI): domain Eukaryota; kingdom Metazoa; phylum Chordata; class Aves; order Passeriformes; family Timaliidae; genus Erpornis; species Erpornis zantholeuca. Next base: position 1,004,075 of record VZTN01029686.1, on the reverse strand, counting down.
TATGACTTTTTTTACTTCAGTTCTTGCTCTGGCTGTCTTGAGGCTTGGCTGCATCTGCTGTCCTTTCAGTGTACCTCTCTGGAAGCATTTTGGAGAGCAAGATGTGTGTCGAAGGCTGCACAGCCTCTGCGGTCTCAGTGCATTTGCTGGGTTTGTTGAGGTTTTGCTGTTTTCCATTGCTTTGCTAACGAAAGAATCTAGCTGCTCTGGCAACTTTCAGCTGACCTTGAATTTGCAAGTACTTAGGAATTTATATTCTGCATAAATAAAATGGAAATTATTATTCTTATGATTAAAATATTATTCTTATGGTTATTGCCTGCAAGTTCTGTAATCTGAGTGATATCTCAGGAGATAAAATAAACTCAGTACTTAAGTGTCTATATAAACAATATCAAATCATGTTTTCTCCAGTGCAATTGCTTCTTTTCATGTATTCCTATAACTAAACAAGCATTATAAAAATAATTATTGTTGACATGCTAGAAAGGGGACACGTTTAATTCTATCTTACAGGCTACCAAGTTGTTTCACCAGATAATATCAGCATGTACTAATGTTATTTACAATGTAATAGATGTTATTGATTTGAGGGTGTTCCTCTGTTTCAGAAATGGATTGCTACAAGGCAGTGTGTTGCAAAATTCTACTTGTGTGTGTTGGGTTGGGTTACTGAGCATCAGTCTAGAGGAGACTTTTTTTCATTTTAAAGCACCTTTAGTTTTTGGTGCAGTAACTGTGATGCTAAACCTTTGTTACTTTGTGCATGTTGTGAGATGTTCCTGTAAATCCTTTCTTCCTCCCTTCACTCCTGTGCAGCCTTAGGGCTGAGGCCAGCAGGGAAAAAATCAACTTGGTAGCTTTTTGGCTGTGCTTTTGCTGAGGAGGAGAAAATAAGAATGGAGAACAGTTTTCTCATAAGCTGGGGCAGAGGCCTTTGTTGCAACCTGGCTAGAGAGTGAAGCATAAGCCTGTTGTGTTTTCTGCAATGAAGGGGGGTGCATGGGGCAACAAATTGAAGAGAACAACCTTCTGGTAAAACATAAATGTGTGGCTGAATGCCAAAAAGATGGTCTAGATAGATAGCTCTGTGAACCTGGAGTTCATGAAAACTGGCTGAAATTCAGCTGGAACTTCTTGGTAAATCAGTTCTCCTGGTTTATATTTCAGGTAGAGCTCATGTAAATTGTATCCAGACGAATATACAAGTTCCACTGTGTGCAGATGCCTGCCTTTCGTCTGGAAGTGCTGTAAGCTTTCCATGAGGACAAAGGACCAAAATCAATTCAGGGCTTCTGCAGAGATGACAAAGCTATTACTGCTCAAACTGAGCGGTGCAGGCAACTAAAGGATAAAATTATTGTAGCCTCTGAGAGTGTGTCTCTTTAGAGAGCTTTGGTGCAGTCCCCCACTGCTTCCTCATGAGATATCACCAGAAATGCAGTTTGTGTTTTGTCAAAGGACTGAATGTCTTTAAAGCTGACATAAACTTCTGCTGAGTTACTACTGATTCTTTCACAATGCTAACTTCAAAAAGCTCCACTGTGAAATGGAGAATATTTAAAACCTTGCACATTTAATAGTCATTGCTGTATGTGCTGGAACATAATGTTTTTAATATTCTAAGGCAACTTTTAAGTTTCTATCAGGCCTTAAAAAAATGAACATATTGATGCCTTAATTGCTAGTGCAGAATATATAGATGATACTGTATCTTTCACAAGAATCGTGTTCTGCTGACAGAAGAACTGATGTGATAGAGCTGAAACTTTTTCCCTCAGGATACAACAATTATTATATCCTTCTGTTGCTAAAACTGGATTCTCATATTCTCACATATCATGAAATCTAAAAGCTTCTAGCTTATGTGTCTTTTCCCTGGCCACTAGAAACTTAATTTCATTTCAGTAATTTGTCACTAATAAACATAATAAACAACCATAGAAACAATGTGCACAGTAAATGCAAGTTTATATAAATTCTTTCATGGACTGTTTTCCTTGTAAGCAGGGGATGGAAATGGCAGCCAGGTCTCCAGCTGGTGTCCTCTTTCTGCTATCCAGGAAAGCTGTTTCAGGACTGACTAGTTTACTGCTAATAAGTTTTTACAAACAACTATGACCTAACCTTTTCCTGGATCATTTTTGGGTGCTCCCATCCATTGCCAAAGATTTGTCAGCTAGAGTTTGCCTGAATGAATAGCTGATTTAGCATAACAGGCTGAAAGCCACCAGCTGGGATTAAAAAATTGTGGGGATATAAGCAAATCAGCTGGAAATTGAATAGGTACTCTGCTAATAACAACTGGGTGAATCCACTGGATCTGCTTTTGGGTGCTTTGGTTCTTATCTGTTATGCCCACCCCTGACCCTTTTCACTCTCAATTTGAATAGAACAGCTGGCTCAGAGGTTATAATAAATGTCGAGCCAATATTTTCCTTTCTCAGGTCTGTTGCTGCTGGGTTTCACCTGCCACACTGAGGAATTTGTTGTTCAGGGGACAATTTTTTCTCCACCATGTTTTCCCATTTTTTGAAGAGGAGCAGTCATGAGAGCTTCAGCTTTGTGAACTGTCTCCACACTTTCCCCAGCAGCTGGAAATACATCTTAACTTTTTAGTGTTTGAAGAGTTTGGCTGGCCTGTCATTGTAATTTTCTGGTGTTTATGCCCACCAAAGCCAGGGCAAAATCACTTGGAATCAAGGAATGCCTTTAGGTGGGTTCTTGGATTTTCCTTTGAATGTGTCTTGGAACCAGAACTGGTAATTTTCTAGTTAGAGGAAAATAATTTTCCTTTTTTTAAAAATTCTGTATGATGCTTATTTTGATTCTGTGGGGGAGGGGTGGATTTATGTCCTGTCTGATGAGCTAATGCTCTTGGTAAGATACCTAGCACAATCTCTAACCTTTAAGACAGGATGAACTATTGGCAATACAGGACTCAAGGCTTTTAAAATCTCTTATTGAAAGCATTTTTTTGCAAGTGCTTTCTGATTTAAATATTCTTTCAATTTTACAGAAGCAATAAATAAAATTATGCAAACATAAACAGACTTTAAAAATGCTCAATTTAATAATCCCTGAGATTGAATACTGAAGCTGCCTAATGGGCATTTCTGCTGTCCAAGAATTTGGATATGTTATACACTCCAGTCTGGTTCCATAATTGCTGGTGTTTGACCTTTGGATACTCAAGAGTATCCTCAGCTTTCCTCCTGCTGCTCTGAAACAGGTCCTGCTATGGCTGCTAGCCTCACAGAGTGTCTTGGGTACTCTAAGGTTCCACTTCTGATGAAGATAACTGATGTTTCAGCAATGAGTTGAGCATTTAAGTTCTTCTCATTATTTGAGGTGTTTTGATTTTTTTTTTTTTTTCTAATAATACTCTCCACCCTGTTTGGAGCAAAACAACACTATGGACAGGACCTTGTTTGCAGCAAAAAATTGTTCCTGTGAGCTGTTCGCATCTGTTAGAGCCATGAGCCCATTTCTGTGCAAATCAGCTTACTGCTGTGAAGTTGTGCCAATTCTGACCAAACCACAGAGGGATTATTAAATATTCTAAAAGGTTTCAGTGAATTCCTACATCCCTCTTTACCATGTTCCCAAGTTCTAAATGTTAAAAGCCAGCCACAGGTCAGATGCAGTAGCTCTAAACTACTTTGGCAGTTCTCTTGGAGCAGATGTAGAGCTTAGGAAGAGAGAGAACAGTCACAAACTTGCACAAGCAAAAATGTTCTTGCTTTTGACTTCCAGCACAGCTTAGAACACTTCCCTCTCTCTCCCCACTCCCACCTCCTCCACTTTGTTAAAGCTCTGCATTTGGGGGGTATTACAAATGTTTCTGGCTGATCTAAAAAAATAGAAATCTGCCTGTGCCTGCACCCAAATCTGGGACCAAGCAGACTGTGACTCTTGGCGGATGGAAAAACAAATCCCAGTGTCTGGAAAATCCAGATCTAAATACAGCCCTAAAGACCTATCAGTGCAGGATCCAATAGCACTGAGAAAATGAAAAAGTGTCATTCCATAGCTGCTAAAAACGAATGGAAAATGCTGTAGAAGGAATTTTAAAAACCTCAGACAATACTCTTACTAAGGTATTTCCTGAACCTACATTGAAACAAAATAGTTTAAAGCTTAGTCTGTCAGCCTTCTTGTGCTGGCAGGACTGTGAAGACAGCAAAGTAAATCCATATGCTTAGAAGGAACAAGCAGAGCTACAAAAAACCATGCTGTGTCCACTTTCACTCATCTGCTCGCTGTCTTGGTATCTTTCTGGTGTTTGCCTTTGCCTTTTGATCTTAACAAGAGCGTGGTGCCTCTTACTGTCCTTGGTACATGGCAAGAGGCTCCTTTGGTGTGTTTGGATTTGCACAGCCCATTGTGACAAGCCAGCCCCCTCTGCACGCAGGCTTATCTCTGGTTAGTGCTGGCCTTGCACTGGAAATGCCTCTTGTGAGTTGCAGTTCCATGTTTATGGTGCCTTTTCCTTGGGCAGTATATTTAACAAATTGTGTAGTCAAATGATTATGTTAGACTGAGTGGTTGACATCTAGTACACAAATAATTATGACACTAAACTTACTATGTATGAGCTGGAGCCATAGCTGATTCCAGTGACAGATGGAAAACTCCACTGAACCTTTTATTGGCCATATGCCATTTCTGAGTGTTGGCCAACAACAAGATTTGTTGCTAATATATAATGATTTAAACAGTAAAAAGAGCAGCTGCACTTTGATTTTTGGTGCCTTTACTACAGGTTTTCCTGGAGCTTTTGAATATCTACTGCTGCTTTCTAATGCAAAGCTGTCACTTCTAGTCTGTGAGAAGAGACTTTATCTTCCCAGCATTATCTGTGGTAGAATTTTATATTTTGATACTTATAACTAAAGCTCTCCTCTGCCTTTTATTGCATTATTAAGTTGACAGCATAAAAATCTCCTGCAACATGGAATTGGCAATGGCTTGTAAGAAGCTGGCTCTGTTGTGTAGTACTGCAACAGAACTTTTTCCAGGCTGTCAGTAAGTCTTGTGTTTTATGGCCTGTTTGAGGCCTGGGAGAGCAGCATTGCTCCAGCTGTTCAGAGAAGACAACTTTCAAAGCACAGTTTGCTGAGAGAAACTGCATGTTCTGTTCATCATATCACCAGGTCAGCGCTTGCAAATGTGTGTGTGACCAGAAATTGCAACTTTTACCTATGTAAAACCTATTATAGTGTTCCTAGTACTGCTGGTGGAGTAGGAAACTTGCTGCCGTGCCATGTTTTGACCTTTGTTTCTCCTGAAGGGGGTTTAACTGCATTGTCTTTTGTCAGTCGGCTCATTCCAATATCCATCCAGAGAAAACCAAGATTGGAATCTGGAGAGCAGAACTGTTCTGGCCTTTGGCCCAGCAGCAAAGAGCATGGTAAGGGAGGCATATGGCAAGGAGGTGTATTCCAACAGAACTTTATATATATTTCTTTTGTGAAAGAAGAACACTTTATTTTATAAACTTGTATTATGCAAGCTTGAATACAAAAAATATTGACTAAAAATTTGACCACCCTGAGCATCATCAACCTGCACTGCATTGAGAAGTACTCTAGGGATTTCTAGGATGTGTTTGGCTGATCCTGTGGGTCAGACAGAAGTCATCATGTTGTTTCTGTGCCAAGGGAGGCATGAAGTGGTCATTGCGTTAAGTGATTTTCATTGTTTAAGGCAAGCGGGTAGGGAAGAAAGCAGTTTACACTCATATGCTTCTTGCACCTCCTTGGAAATGGGTGAGAAATGAGATTAATGTTGTTTCTGATGGGCCATATGGAGAGAGTTACACAGCTGTGTGCCCGTGACCCTGGTTAGCTCCTGACCAGCTCATGAGGAGGTGCTCTGGCTTGGGCTGGCACGAGGGCAGTATTTCACACTGGCTGGCTGTACCTGAGCTCTGCCCTGCGTGGCTGGGCTGCCTCTGGCTCTCAAGCCTGATTGCTGAACTTCTGTTATGATGCTGCCTGTAGTGCTGATATGCTCTTGCATGTATCAGACTACCTCTCCCATCTGCCTAGGTGCCTTGCCTGCTGTGGCTGGAGCAGTTTTGCCCAGTAGGATTTACCTATGCAAAGCCTAAAATACTAATTTATTTCTTCACTCAGTAGTAAAAAAAGAAGGGCCTTTCTGCATTTACTGCTTTGTTGACTCTTCTTGGTGGTGTTTGCATGCCAGCTGACTCCAGGTCTGACAGGTTGTTTTGGTTGCTGACTGCTGCATGCTCTGAATGTGTCTATGTGTTGGCCCTGCTCATCCCTTTCTTCAATGGACCGATGTGTTTGTTTACTTATTTTTCTTGTATCTCTTCCCTTAGCTCTGGAAAAGCACGTAACTGCTGGCTGCAGGCAGGTTGTCTCTTAACAGCTAATAGCCTCTGTCTTGTAGTTTGAACATTTGTTGGGTTGCTCCTTATCTAGCTCATAGTTTTTCTTTGCTGTCAGATTCCTCCTACACCCCTCTTTGATCTTACCTACAGCAACCTATCTGTCTCAAACAGTCAAGCTGAGCTATGCAAAATGTTCATAAAGTGATACAGCTATTTCCCACTTTGTCACGTCATGTGAATCATTGGATCCATGTGAAACCCAAATCAGTCATAGGGATAGAAAACTGTAATTTTTATTTGTATTGGAATTGAGAAATAGTAGATGTAATTCTAAGAGAGGTTTCTAGTGGCTGTGTTATCAATCTGAAATGGTACCTACTGGGGAGTAATTTCTGAGTGCTATGGCTGCCCTTAGTGTATCATCTCTGAGCTGTGTGTTAGAACCAGTGTCCATACATGGTTTTACTTCACATATCTAGTGCCTGATGCCCCGAACATCTGTGCAACAGAGGCCAGCCACCCTCTTTTATTTCTGCCTTTGTTTTTACCCATTTTTTATGCTATCTTATTTGCTTCTTTTGGACAGGGATTTTTTTGTTTGTGGGTTTTTTCTTTTCTTTTTTTTTCCCCCAGAGTTGAGAGACTCTCTTACCCAGGTATTTGTGCTTGGGTGCAAACTGTTGATCATAAAGCATTTGTGCATTCCATATGTTGTGCAATTACCTAATGCCTGTTAATGTCATTGGCTACATCACCTGCCCTCTTTGTAGTATTTGTTGGCTTCAATATGTATTAGTTTAAAAGCCAGTTAAATGAGGTACTACCATTTGCTGTAAGGAAATATATACCAGCTTATGCTTCGAGAGTTTAAAGGCTACAGCTATTTTTCAGATAACTTATGTCCACGTATATTATCCAAAACTAAGGGGGAAAAAAGGGTAATTCTAAAAGCTGTTGGGAAGATTGGTGAAGGTTTTTTCCCCCTCTCCCCAAGTCGTTGTTATGTACCTCCCATTGAAATTTATAGGCAGTTGTGTGTGCAGTCAGTCAAGAAAGAATCAGATAACAGAAAATGATTATGGAAGCAATAAAGCTCCACAGTTTACTTTTCCCCCCTCAATAAATTGGTTCTTACTTCATATAAAAAAAAGAAATTATTTTTCTGTCTGACAGATGTACTCTGGGTAGTGTTTAGCCATGGTTAGCAACATTTCCTTGTGATGTTATTTCACAGCAAGAGCAGTGATTTGCAAGTTCAAGATAAGAGTTCTTGACATCATCATTGCAGTGCATGAAGCAACAAAAAATGTGATGATTCTTAAGGTGACATATACAAAAATGAAAATGCTTCACTAGAAAGCAGGACTTGCTGGTGTCAGCTGGTGATTAGTATTTGTTGTCTTAAAGGCCCAAGGTTATTGAAGTCGTGTCTGGTTTAACACAGCAAGCTCTGTGTGATGGGCATGACATGCTTGGCTGAGTGCTGTGGCTGCAATTTCTGTTCAGCTGCTACTCACTGAATGAGCCTGTTAAGATCTTCAGCCAGATCTGGTTGAGCAGTCATGCCAAGCATGTTCCCAAAACCCAGGGGTGGGAGTAGAGTCTTTCAGCAGGTAAAGCAACAGTGTATGGTGAATGTTTCTGTAACTGTTATTCATGTACTTGGATTTTCCTAAGATGGGAAGAGTGTTCTATATTGAAGATTTGTGATGACTTGGAAGGGGATGAAAAATAATTCCTACTGCTCTTTGTGAGTCTTCTGCATCCACTGTGATGTCTAGGGTTTGTGCTATTAGTGGCCTTCACTTGGCAGATGAATGATGGGAAGTGAAGCTGTGCTGTGTAGTAGCCACTTGGTGTTTGCTCCAGGCACATGTGTATTACCGTGTTTACTCCTGAGCAGATTGGTTTTCTCCTTTTCAGCAGCTCATCCCACTGTTTCCTTGTGTGTTTTGTTCCACAAGTGCTGCGCTGATCTGTGCTGTGTGAGTCTGTTTGTGTCTGCAGGTGGATCCTTCACAGCTGTCTGGAGACAGTGACCCTGCGCAGAGAGCAGCAGGATAAGCAAATGCACATTGCAGTCTCTGCTAATGCTGGCAGGATGTGTTTAGCAATTCCTCCTGTATCTATAGCCTTTAAAACAAGGACAGTGTCTGTGTAGGAGTACAAAAATAATAATGTTCTAAGATTACTGTTACTTGAGAAGTCATTTTCTTGATTATGCTGTACATGGCAAACAAAACAGGAGCAAATGATCAAGTGTTTTCTAATAGCTGAGACAGGAGATGGCATCTGTTACAGTCCATGTGGATTTATTACTGAGTGACCCAGTCTCCCTAGAGCTTGCTTCTGTCACATGTGTTCCCTATTGGAGTACATGCAAACAATGCTTAATTACTGTTAACAATTTTAAGGAAAATCTTGTGTTCTTAGTTCCATACCAGTGTTGATGATAGATGTATCTATACAGATACAGGCAGTTATACACATGTATTTTTATAGACATAAAATACACACAGCGAATAAAAAATATAATCAGACTATTTGTGCTTTTAATTACCTTACTTTGATTTTCTCTTGTTGCACTGAATGTGATATATTATATAATTAAAATATTGAATGAAAGTTTTACAAACCAGATCCTGGTGACTTTTTATTTCCTAATCTCAAAGCTGTCAAGACAAGTCCAGATTCTTGGGAGCCATATCCAAATGCAGGCAAATCTCAGGTGCTAGAGGAGTGGTTATTAATCAGCAGCTGTGCTTATCAACGTTTTGTAATTATTCTGCTTCTAACTGAAGTGAAAGGTCCTGTGTGTTTGCAGCTGACTTTGTATCAAGTTCTGAATAAACATAATCTACTCTGGTAATAAAATACTTAAGTTGCTAGGTCATTGTAGCTCTAGTAATCTACCTATGTGTGTAAATGATAGTTACTACCATAATACTCTGCTTGAGATAAAAACAGTCATGGCCAGATACTCTTAAATATTTTGTTCTCAGGAAATTAGCTTGTTTGAATAGACTGTAAGGTTGTGAATGTGAAACGGATGATGTTTTTCTGAGGTTTCTGTCTGCTTCAGGTGTATCTCTACCATTACATACACAAATGTGCAGTGAGGACATTTGGCAACTTTAAGAGCTCTGGAGAAAGGAAATGTTCCATCACAACTAGTGTTCTCCTCCTGCTGGTGACAATAGCTCAGAATATCAAAATGAAAGCAAAAGAGCATTTGTTTGACCACCAATGAGAAGCATCAATGTGAAATAAATCAGAACTTGTGCCTGCTTAAGACTTTTCTTTGTATTTTTGATTTGTATGATTTTATGATCTCTTTCCTCTGTTGACCTTGAAAGCACTGGTTATTTATTAGCATAATATGATTACATGCCTTTCTGCAGGGTTTAAGATGAAAATTGAAACCTTGCAATAATTTGACTAAAAGCTGCTAGAGCATTCAGCCAGCTGTCGAAATTTTAAGAGAAACCATATTAAGCAAATCCAAGCTGTAGCTGTCTAATTGATATCTAAACACAGTCAGCATAGCTACCTGGGTAGGAGGCACTTTGGCTGGCTTCATTTGCTGGCTACAGATATGAAATATTAGCAAAATGCAATTTGGTGACAGCTTACACACTGTGGGCCGTGGACTCTTCTCAGTCCACATGTGCATCTTGTAAATTATAGCCAAATTAGATGTATTTCTAATTAATTCTCTGCCTCCCTCTTTCTCACACACATTCTATTCTGTACAGTCTGTATTTGTGACTTAGATGGACCAGGGTGTTCTTAATTACACTTCCAGGAAAGCATTGCTTGCTGTCGTCTTATTGATTCCTCACTGATATAAGTGGCTAAGAACTGACTAAAACCTCATGGCAGAAATAGCAGCAGCAGTACTCTTACCTAAAATATAACCATAGTTTGTTTAAATGGTGGGTCTTACCTTTGGAAAAAAAAAATTCCACTTTGGATGTGGATGACTAAGTGTTGCTAATTCCCAATTGGCCAGTGCAGTGGATACATGCCAGAACTTGCTTAATACCCTTTCTTGGTTCTAAAGGTAATTAATTTTTTAATGCAGAAGCAGTCACTAGTATTGGTAAGTAACTCTTTTGCATTATTTGTGTTTTCTCTTAAAATAAAAGATGTAATGGCTGTTGATATCTTTAAATCTATCAAAACCATTATATTCTCAGAATCTTGCTTTGAAAGTATGCGCAGCCTTGATGAGTTGCATGTTACAGAATTATCTTGTTTGGTTTCTGCTGCCTGTGGAATGTGAATTAATATTTACAGTAGACATAAGGACAAGTTTCTTCTTTTGTAAGGTTGGACAAAAGGCCAAAGTGGTACCAGTGCACTTAGTTACCTACATGGTAGTTGTGGATGTTTGAGGAAGCAGTCTCTGTTACAAGGTTTCACCTCAGTCTGAAAATCCTTGAATTGCTCTGTGGGCAGGGAGCCTTGGATATCCAAGCAGGGGAAAAGAGCTCTAAAGCTTTTGTGTGATGGGGTTGGTTTGTTTTAAATGGAAGCTGTTTGGTATTGAGCTTAGTAACTGTAAATGCTAGTCTGCTTTCTCTTGGATGTTTCACATATTCCCTCTGAAATGCTACATACTGAATACTACAGACAAATGGCAATTTCCTTAGAAACACTTACTGCATTTTGTTTCAAAACACCAGCTGGATCTGAAATATTTCATAAATGCATATGTTATTTTCTCAAATAATCTCTAATATGGTATCAAATACTTTAGTATTTGAAAATTAATTCTGAACTGGACAGGAATTCTTGTAGCAATAGAGCATAAATGTATTTTTTGTGCTGCACAACATTTCTTTTTAAGTTCTTGATGTGCTGCTATTTTAAAGTGGTGTGGGAGAAAACAGCACTGAGGTCTGTTAAATGATTTAATGTGCATCCTCTGAAGTCCACATTTGAGAGAATGAGGGGGAGAAGAGACAGGAAACAGGAGATTAGCCATCAGCTAGGAGAACTAGTTATTCTGCTGGTATCCATTTCTGAAACCAGCTCAGATGGCTCAGGGCTGATATATATCATAATTTCACTTCATTCCACCATCATTTTGTAGTGACATGTAACTAAGCCTTGCCTCTTTTCCTGCCTAAGAAAGTACTTGTGTTACTCAAACATGAGCTTGGTTTCATCTTGGTTTTGGCTGAGATTATGCTACAGGCTGTTTTGCTCAGAGAAGTTTAAAATAGGCCTCAATCCTGCAATATGATGCAGGAGAGTTGGTGGTTGAGCTCATTCAGGCTTTGTGAGGAATTCTGAAGCTGTATGTTGCACAGCCAGATCCATCTCCTGTGTATTTCTTGGTCATGTTAAGGTGTATTTTCTATTAGAATTTGTTGCATATGCCTTCCTTATTTCCAAATTATCCCACATAAATGGGAGAGATTTACCTAAATACAGGTGTCATATATAGAATTGTACAGAAAGTGGCTTTTATTCGATGGTGACTGTTGAATATAAACATTTATTATGTTCTTAAAAGGATGTTTAGAAACAACAAATCATGTAATCCCAGAACTTTAGCTTATTTTAAACTGTTGTACTCAGTTGAGCATTTAATGAGTTCCTGCATCTTGTCTCATATTTTCACTCTTTCTGGATCTTCCACAATAGACTGGGGGGTTCCTTCTGTGGTGGGTTGATGCCAAATGCTTCAGTTCAAGGTGTGAAATACTGCTAATGGTTGTGCCTGACTGTTGTAAGAGTTGAAGTTGGGGCTCGTCATGCTTAGCTTGGCCTCTCTTGTGGTGATTGGCTTGTGGCTTGGCCTGGTGGCTTTTGGCTGGTTTTGTTTTGGTTTGTTCGTGTTATTGCAGAGAGGTTATGTATTTTTGAGCCTTTTGCTAAGCTTTTGTCAACATTGACTCAAGTTTTGAGATGGAAGAGGGTTATTTTAACTCAAGCCAGTCACTGTGATGACTGTTTTCTGATGACTGTCCTTGATAACTTAAAACATTCATTGCCCCATCAGTAAGTCAGTAGGGGATTTTACTGCACTTGCAGTTTCATTAAGCAGGACTTCCTGCGAGGATATTTCTGGCATGGGAAAATTTTTTATCTTTAGAAGACCACTCCCTTTTCCCAGGAAGTTTGTATTTCTTCACTGAGCCACCTGCTACTCTTTCATTGTAGGTAGCCAAAAGACCATATATCATGTTCATTCTTCCACCCACCTTTAATCCTCCTTTCTGGCAGAGGATTTTGCTCAGCCTTTAACAAAATATTCTTAATTAAGTTGCCTGCAATTTCACTAGCACTGAGAAAAGTATTATAAGCATCAATTTAAAGTTTTATTCATTGGTTTACTGCAAACAATGTCTTACTGAGATAACTATTTTCTGAATTTATTTGGCTAGTGTACAATCAATTGCTGAGGTGCTATGTAATTAGCAAGGACTTAACTAAGTATATCAAGCTTATGCCAAGCTGTCAAGTACTTTGTCAAAATGAACTCAGATAGACAAAGGGAAAACATTCCTGAAAGGTGTGGAAAATAACCATGGTAAGTGGTCTGTATGTCCCCAGCAGACATATCTTCCATGTCTAGGAAGACAACCTTGGAAGATGTTTAAGTGCTTTTACCAGTGGCAGACTTGCAGGTTACTGCCTTCAAGTAAATCTCTCCTCTCATCCAAGCTGCTTTTGAACCCGAAATATCTCTGATTTTGTTAAATACTTCTCTTTCTTGGGGTGGTTGGATTCACTCTTCCTCTGTGGTCTGAAATGCCCATGATGAGGTCTCATCAAACCCGCTGCTGTTTGCTGAACAAGGCTGACTGCCTTGGCTTCTGTGTGCCCAAACAAGGAGCTGCAGAAATTTTGATGCCATTGCCCTGCAGTGATTTGTTACTGTCCCTTTGCTAGAGGTTGCCTTCCTGCAACAGAATTGGTGTAGAGGAATGCAGCCACCCCATTTCACAGCCTGGCACCTTAGAACAATTCCATTAGTTCACACTAGTGCACACCCACGTGTTTCACACAGGGGTTTATGTGGTGTTTTGTGAACTCTAGTGTTAGAACAAAGGGTTGGAACAGCAAGGTCCACCTTAAAGCATCTCTAGTCCCTGCCACATCAGATGCTGTCCACGTGCTATGCAGTTGTAGGGAAACAGAATCACTGTCATGGTAAGTCACTTGGGAGGTGCTGTGCTGCTCCAGATACTTGCAAGGTTATTTAGCACTTTGGGTACCCAAAGAATTGCACTGGAGACAAATTATAGTCCTTTCTGCACAATACTCAAAGAATGCTTCCAGAAACAAATACTGAAATATGACACTGACAAAAGTCTGCCTGCCCAGAAGCTTGTTGATTTAACAGTAACCTCAATCACCCTCCAGTGTGCTTTGCATGGTCCCTTGGCTTCTCCTACCTGGCAGTATTTGAGATTCACAAGAATTCCTCCAGTTTTGGACCTTGTGAAAGCAGGATTCTGGCTGATTTCAATACTTTAGTAATTTATAACAAGTGGACCTGGTAGGAAGATTCAAAGTATGGTGACAAATGCATGTATTTGTGATTAAGTCTCCATATTCTAGAAGTCCTCTAGCTAGTAGGCTAGGATGGGTGAGTTTTGTAATTCCCCTCCTACAGCTGTGCATTAGCCCTCCAACAGCAGTCTGTTAACAGGGTGCAACTGAAAGCAGCTGAACGAAGGTCAGGTTGTGCAGCATTATTTTTCAAGCCTGGCACCTTTCACGAGAGAGAGTTTCATAACTCGATTCAGTTTTTCAAGGCAAAGGCTTCTTACCCATGGGCTGTGTGTGGTCTACCAGGGTAATTAATCTGGCCAGCTTCCCGGGATAACTTGGAAGAGGCCTGTAGGCAAAAGAAGTGGCTCTTTTAGCTGGGCTAGCCTGCTCCTAACTACCTCTGTTCGGCTGTGCTTCCCCCTTATCACGTTATTGTGTGAGCAGTGTATTTGTGATGGGGCCCTGCATGTCATGAGTGCCATGTAATGGCTCTGCAAAACTGGATTGGGTTAGTTGGGAGACTTCTGATCCTCTGTCCACTTGCAAGCTATGGGACTTAAACAGGATGTGCATCAGTTCTCCAAAATTGTAAATGTATTTTGTCTACTGATGAGGAACAGGAAATTTATTCAGATGAGTGTGATTACCTGAAAGGGATGTGTGTTTTCTCTAACAGCAACACATCTGCTCCTCAAACATGCAGAAACACCTTCCACCTGTAGGCAGAATCCAAGCCCAACCTGGTGCTGTCTTCCCACAGTAACTCTGTTGGTATTTCCCTATGTGTGCCAGTTCTCAAAGAATAGTTTTACTTTATTTATCCCCTTAATTTTCTAGACTTTGTAGATAACAAAGGCTGTTGCCTGGGAAAGTTGTTAAGTTACTCTGCTTTCAGAAGCTGAAACAGTGAACTGGGGTAGAAATGGTGTAGATGATGTATTCCTGTTGCAGCAGTGAGAGTCCAAGGAAAGTGTCTTCTCTTTCTCTACTCCTTGTTATAATCAAGTCGCCAGTTCCTTCAAGTGTTCAGATGAGAGTGCAGGTCCTTTGATAATGCTGAGACTTTATGCTTCTCTAGGTATAGGTGTTCTGCCTTCTGCAAATTCATAGTAATGACCATAAACCCCTAAGCTGGACAAAACAAACTCAAGCAGAGGAATTGTGTCTACTCTATCAATAGTGAGGGAATTGTGCAGCTAAGGAAAAGGTCACACTTAATCAGAGATGTGGTCTTAAATGACATGTTCCTGAAAGGAAGTTCTGCAAAATCTTTTTTTGAATTGCCTGAAGTGGAGGCTAAAAGCTATGTACCTTGAAGACTGGGTCACAAATCAGTAATGTTAGTTGGCTTAACCCATGCAATTCCACCCTGCTCCTGCACCCCATACCTGGATGAAATGATGCCTACTCCCTGTTTCAGCTCCTACCTGAGTCTTAGGGCACAGTTTGCAGTCAGCACTTGCTCTGCTCTCTCTAGAGCTGCCAGGTTCCTCTGGGCAGATTCTGAGTGGTGCAGACCCCTTGTATGTGGATCTATAAACAAAGACTCCCCCCTCTCTGTGTAGCAAAATCTCCCCCACTTCCTCTGGGTACTGTCACCAGCTTGTCAGCTGCTTGTTATGGACTGTTCAGCTCATGCAACTCTAGTTCATTACTTACTCAGAATTAAAGTGGTTATAATTCAATCAAGTTCCCTTTGCAAGTATGTTAATGCTTTACTTTTGATTGAGAGTGTTTGCAGAGTGGCTCTGTTTAATGATTTGATTTTGAAAGGTAATTCAGCTTAATATTCTTCAGCATGTGTTGCTCCATCCTTCCTGTCCTGTATACTTGCTCAGGATTTTAAATCTTGCAGTATGGGAAAAGCCTGAAACCATGAACTGTAGCTTGGGATGGCAAAAGCAAAAAGGGCTTAAGAGAGTAGTGAGAAAATGGTTTTTCTAACCCTGTATTCACCTCCCAAT
This sequence comes from Erpornis zantholeuca, assembly GCA_013400515.1. Classification (NCBI taxonomy): domain Eukaryota; kingdom Metazoa; phylum Chordata; class Aves; order Passeriformes; family Timaliidae; genus Erpornis; species Erpornis zantholeuca. The sequence goes on along the minus strand of VZTN01029686.1, from coordinate 988,238 downwards.
ATTGGATGAATTGCACGTCTGTAGACCCATCTGGCACTGCAGGGGAGTAATATCCTTTATGACAAAGACATTTTACTTAAGCTTTTCTTCCAGCTCTGGTCCAGAAGGGGGAAATTGATTTAGCCTGTGATGTTAGAAACCAAAATCAAGAAGTGTTGAGACAGAGGGCAAGCTGCACTGTGACACCTTCTGTGCATTCAGACTAGAAACTGGATCCTTTCCCTATTGCAGTGATCTCCCCTTCTCATCTGTTGCTCCCTTCTTGTTCAGACACATGCGAAGTCACATGTACTGTGCTGACAGCACTGCAACTGTTCTCCTGGAATCAAAGGACTCATCATATGAACTCATCTGCTCTTGCTGTAAATGCCAGCCTGCAGAGGACAAAGCCTTGGACTTTTTTCATCCCAAAAGGAAGCCTTTAGAAGAAAAAGATTTTTGCTGGGAGTGTTTGGGAACAATATCGCAAGGGAAAATATTTTTTTCTTCTGTTGATGCCAGTCTGACTTACTTCTGCAGCTGGGAACAGAGTCTGTAAAGCTGATATTTCTGAATGAAAGGACAAGGACTTTTGTGAAGTTTATTTTAGTCTCTTTGGCTCACATGGGGAAGTGGGACACAGTAAATAGATTGTGTGTGTGTGTCTGATGTGGAAAACGATAACAACTGTTTCATAAAGTACCAGAGGCTGTAGTCCATTCGGAAGTAGAAGATTAGGGTTTCAAAGTACTAGGCTTTTGAGATACTATTCAATGGTAATTTCTTTGAGAGACATCCTTGTGTTACTGCATTTGTGAACACTGTGTATCTCCCTGGCCAATAACTTGTCTTTTCCTTTGATGCAGTGGTTGGAAGCTCCCTGTGTGGCAGGAGGGCTGTGCAGCCAACAGTAATGTCGGGACTGAACTTTTAGATGAAGGGTCTTGTTTAAATTTCATTTTGAGCATTTGGGTTTATGTAGCTCAAGTAATCTCTTCAATAACCAACAGCCTCGGTGTTCATAAAAGCAGTGCATCAGCCCCTCTTTCTGGGGAGCTGCATGCCTGCCAATGCTAGTCCAAACTCTGACAAGAAGCATGTCTTTTGGGAGTAAGTACTTTGTATGAACCAGAATATCTTGCCAAATTAGGTTGATTAGGGACTTTGGTTTTGAAAAATTGAGAACTTCTGGTGAGGTCATTCCCGTTTACCTGTTTGGGTATAGGTAGAAAGTTTTTTTTTCTTCCTCTCATTCTTTTTTTTCTTCTTCTTCTTCTAAATTGAAAGCAGCTTTTAATTTCAAAGCTCTTTTTGTGCATGTACAGCATATAACCAAAGTGAAAACCTGACATTTAGATTGAGTTGTAATAATTTTACGGGAAGTTGTTTCATAAATTTCCACTCAGACTTGGCAGAAAGCTGAAGAGTCGAAAGCTCAGAAGCTTTTGTGAACCCAAGCCTCTGTACTTCCCACACCTTGCATGCCTGTCCCTGCAGTGTTTCCACCTAGATGACTGCAGTACACTGCAGTGAGGATACGTGTGCGGAGCAGCAAAGGCTTCAGCCTGGTAGGGTGTGTCTGGTCCTCTCCATATGAGTGCCTGTATTTTCATTGGTGTGATGCTGAAATTTGGCAGTGATGATTAGCTGACAATATGATTCTGTTGCTTGCTGGTGACTGTCAAATTTTGTGGCTGTCATGCTCAGAATATGAAGTATTTAGTGATAATTTTAAACAATTGTATGAAATGAAGTTTGAGAAATCCTTAACTATTATAGTATAGGCTCATTCAAATCATCTGTCACAGCAGTGCTACAAACGTACCACATGAGAACTCACCTAAAAGAGGAACTGAAGTTGATATTCCATACTATTAAAATCTGAAATTTTATCTCTTAAAGCTTGGACTTAGCTTGTGAAAGTTGTCTCACATGGTATGCAAGTGGAACTCATTCCATGGCTATTATGGGAACTGCATTGATGGGCAACTCTTAATACTTGTATTTCTCTTTTTTTATCTGGAGAAGAAATCTCATGGGGTTTTTCTTTGTTGTTGTAGCTTCTCCCAAAACTGTGGGGGAATAAAATACACACAAAAGCAGATGTGATCCTTCACGCTTGCTGTCACAAATACTCCCTTGAAAAATCATAATGGGAATGATGAAGATTGGTGCATTTGTTAGGAGAGAATCAGCTTGCTAGCAGGAAACCATGATGTGGAACCTCCTCCTTGCCAAGGGTGGTACTTCACATGCATTTGCACCTTTATACTCTCTGAGGGATTAAAAGAAAGACTCTTGAAAGACCAAGATGCCCATTATGAAGCTACCAGGCTGGAAAGCTGCCATTTATTAGATTAACATGAGCCTGGTCAATTTTTCAAAATGTACATTATAAAAAGAACAGTGCTTAGTGTTTTATGTTTTCAACCATTCATTGTCATCCTTCAAGACACAGAAGGCATACTGAAGTAGAATTTGTAAGTAATTTAATTCAGGGTTTTTTTAGTAATTGTAGAAATGATTAAGACTTTGGTTCTCAAACATTTTTAACTTTCCTCCTTTCTCTTTGCCCTCACTGTTTTCCTTATTTGGGTCTTGTAAACACAGTGGGAGGTGCCCCATCGATCCACTGTTCCAGAGGCCCTAGGAGATAGTGGCAGGATACAGATTGCGGTGGTCAATGGGAGTGGCCAGGAGAGAAGGTGCCCTGCAGTAGAAGGTTGTTACACACCTCTGATTCTCTGTTTATGGGGGATCTTGCCTGAGCATCTCAATCACTTCCTTGATTTTCCAGTTTTTCCTTAATCTTGGAGTAAGGAGCAGGGCCAGGTGCAGGCAGCCATTCTGTCCCATGAGATCAGTAGGACCTGGAGTGCCCCAAGCCAGGAGGTACATGGGTGGACAAAGCAGTAAAGGGGCTTGGATGGTGCCTTCCCCTCTTGATGTTTCCTGCTGCATTTGTGGCTGCTTCTCTCATGGCTTGGCCCTGCTGCCTCCTTCCAGATGTAGCCTGGGCCTGCTGCTCCTGTTGTTTTGATGCCAGAATGATTTTTTGCTTTTTCTTTTATACGCCTCTTACTTACTCTTTTATATAGTTTTATGTGCTTTTAGTCCATATACTTGTAACTTTCTGAGTCTGATAACTTATCTGAGACCCATGGCACCATTAAACCAGGAGACCAAACATCCTGGGAGCCCCAGGCACCAAGGTCTTCTCCAGAACACATTTTGTAAACTCAGACAGGCCCATCCAGGAGAAAAGTTCCTCAGAACGGAGTTCACTTGAGCCTCTCATTGGGGAATCTTTGATAAATATGTTAATTTTGCAAGGCCTATAATTGTGTGTATTTCTGTGTGATGCTGTACATGCATTTTTGGGACATTCCACCAGGACAAAGTGCTGCACCCAAAAATTCTGAAATAAATACCGAGGTAAAAACCCCTTTTCCCCATAAACTGTGTTTTGGTTTTAATTTTAAGACCAGGGAAAGGCAACAGTTTCAGTGTGGGGATTTGTGCTGTGCTGTGCCCCTGAACTGTGCTGTGCCCCATCTGTGTGAGTTCAGGAGTGCCTGGCAGGGAGCAGGGCTGGAGGTGTGGGCTGACCTCCCATTGCACCTTCCATTGCAGAGCACAGGGAAAATAACCCAAATGGTGTCTGGTGCAAAACGGGCTTTGCTTTAACAATTGCCCTTGTTTTGGCATTCATGGATTAGGAAAAAAGCCAGTCACAGTATTGGAATAGGAAGTTAAAGAGGGGAAAGGTGGAAAATGATGCTTCAGGTGACACTGACGAAGGGCATTCAGAGCCTTAACACAGCTTTTAGACTGGTTGGTGAGTTGCTTCATTCTTTGTATTCTTTTTGGCTTATAGAAGTGCTATAGGGATAAAACCATATCACACTTCTTTGCTCACACTGTTTGCCATTTAATATAAACACTTTACAGATGAACCAGGAGCATTGGTTTGCCTAAGAAAGTTGGCAACATGAGAAGTTTTTATGAAATTTTCCTTACATGTTTAGAATAGCAATAAGAAGCAGATTTTCATAATGTTTTAATGGTTTGGATGTGGCTGCCTGGAAATTCAAACCCCTGGGAAAATCTCACACTGCTAAGTGTGTTTTCATTCTGTGTCTCACCCTTCTTTTCTCCAACCCTCTCCCCTGATCTATAATGCTTTTCATTGAATGCAAAGTAATTTTTGGGATGTTCAGTATTTTCATTTTACGGATGTAAAATCATAAATATAATCTTAACTGTTTGGTACAACTGAGAATCAAATCACTGGAAAAAAATAACATAAAAATTTATTGCTTCAGTACTCATCAAGGGACTTAAGTCATTGAACTATTCTTGCAAAATCTTTAGACTTCTGATAAAACTACATTTCCCACAGAGAATGTAGTTCTGGCTTCCTTTGGCTTTCTAAGATTAATGCTACCCAGCAGCACTCCTGTTAACTTTGCTTAAGATCTGGGGTTGAGTTTAAAGCAAAAGCTTCAGTGAGTTTACATGTTTGTACGTTTCTGAGAAGGCTATTTAATGTAACTTGAGGGACCTTATCAACAAGAAAGAATAGAGAAACTGAAGCAAATTTGGGCTGCTGGCTGTAGTGATATATAAAACTGTGACAAGAACAAAATTACACATTGATAGCATTGGCAAGTGGGATTTTTAATTGTTGTAGTAGCCAAAATTCATGGTTTTGTGCATCATGATAATTGACATCAGTTCTTAATTTGGCACTTGGAGTGATAAGGAGAAAGAAAATTGATCTGTAATAGCAAAAAAATCCAGTCTTGGATGTCAGCTGCTGGTAGTATCTTTTTATTGCTGGTGTAGTTTACAGATTCTGTCCCATTCATTCTGTAAGCTTAATTTTTTATTGCTAGCATATTTTTATGCCTTCATTTTCTTTTAATTTGAAGACTTGGAGCAATATTTTACTGTCTGTAAATGAGTGTTTCTTTCAAATATGCCCTGATGTAAAATGCTGAGAGGGTTAGCTTTGGCTTTTTTCTTTACCTACTGTGTACTTTTTCTGACATGTTAGATTAACTTTCAGCCGCAGGCCAATCTGTCAAAGAAACAGGGAATGTCTCCTGCTATGACAGATTTGCCAGAGGCTGAGGTTTGAAACAAGCTGGGTATTGCTTCTTACACAAAAGTAATTTCTCCCTACTGAAGAGAGCTATCACTGAATCAGCTGAACAGAGCCTCTGACTTGCATTACTAGGTTCTGATCAGAAAATCTGCAACAGGCATTTTTTTCTAATAAACTTATATGCCACAAAGGAGCTCTGTCAGTACGACTGTGGGAGAACTTTCAGCAATATAAGGTCAAAATAATTTCCTCAAGGATATCAGGAATCCAATATATATTTTAAAAACTTTTCCTGGTTGACTTCAGTGTTATCATGTTGGATGAATATACTGCTGCAGAGATAGACCCATAGGTCTGACTTTAACATAGAGACAGGACCTGTACTATCGTCTTGGCATCTGCTACTGAAATAATCACCCCACTCCTTAAATCTGACTCAATTTACTGCATGAGCTGAAGGAATCTGATCTCTGCACCCCACTTTCCAGCCTTGGCTGAGGCACTTGAAGCTGCTGTACGTCCTGAATGTCCCCTCACAGCAGAGCTCCTTCCAAGGCCATATGGACAGGCAGCTCTCAAAGTAAGTCCAAGTGTGCAGCACAGCCTGGGATGTCTGCAGGAATGGCTGAACAGGAGTGTCTGTCACAGGCGGCCCCTGAGAAGTGACCTGGGATCCACAGAGCTGCTGCTGCTGCTGGGCAGCTCATGGGCTGAAAGGAATCCACACTTCCTTCTGTCAGGGCTCCTTTTGGGACAGACTGCTGTCTTCTCTCTTCAGGACTGACTGGCAGAAGGCGTGTGAATAACACAGGGAGCATTATGAGAGAAAAGGGAGGATTAGGCTGGGACTCCTTGCTGCTTCTCCTGCCTTCCGTGGTATGAGCATTCAACGCTGCGAGCACTGCACTCTACAGACTGGGGAAGCAGCATCAGTCCTTTGTTTTACCAGACTTCAGTGCCTCTTACATGCAAGTCAGGCCCTAGGACAGTATAAGAATGGGGCTTAATGAAGGAATTAATGCATATCCTCCTCAGGCAGGTGTCACAAAAAAGAACTGACTTAACGCGTGTGATGGACCCCTTATGGCATTGGAATAGCTGAAGCTGTGCCCATTCCATAGACTAATTTAAGTCATTACAGCTGTATTACCTTATGCCAGCCAAGGATCTGACCCAATTAAATTGGAATAACAAACTATGTAAATTTTAAGACTTTCTCCAGGAATGCATGTCTGCCTTATTGCTGATTACTGATCACAAAGTTCATAAGCTGCTGGTTATTATTTAATTTCCCCCTAATGAAGCAGACTCCCTAGTTGGATTTTCTTAAATACGTATTTATATATTTTTAAATGTTGTGAACAGTAAATAGATGAGATATCAATTTATGTTAACGTAGTTCCCAGAGGCTGTAGCTTCCCCTTACAGCTGCATGAAAACACAACATAGTTCAGAGGGCTGTGGTGAGGTGGGAAGTTTAGGTTAATGCTGTTTCTTTACTGAAGTCCAGGCAGAGTTTCTGAGTGCATTTTAAGAAGGAAACACTTTTCATCTGTTGAAATATTGTGGGCTTCTGAGGAATAAGAAGGCTTGCAGGTTTAAAAGTTCAAGAAATGCCAAAAAAAAGATTTTTTCACATGTACTTGATGTTGCAGAAAGTGAAGTGTCATGTGGGCTGGGGATCTCCCACTGGATCTGAGGTAGGTCGTGTTTGATTTGAATTGCGTGGCTGTGCCAGCTGAAGCTTTAGCCCACTGTGGGTGCACATGTGCCTGCAGTCAGAGCTGAGCAGTACAAGCCTTTTTGCCAACACACACATCAACCTGGAAATTGAACCCTATGTCAGAGCTTCTTACTATAAAAAAATCAACAGAGAGCTGGGAGGAAAAATAAGAACAAAAATACCAGAATTAAATCCTTGCTGCAATATCCATACTGTGAAAATATCTCCAGCCTTGCAAAACTGTAAACCTGATAGTTCTCCCAACCCCCCTTGTGGCATTGCCCCATCTCTCTGCAGTTTTAATGACTACATGCTGAAGAGGGTTGCTAGTTACCTTTATGGTTATGTTGCCACCAGAACAGGAGAGGTGCAGCTAAACCATTAATACTGTGACTTTTAATTTTAAGTCCTCCTGCAGACTGTCTGCAATCGGCCTTTTAATCACCATCAGAATTAAACAACAGATACGTTACACTGACATCGTTTAGTCTAAACTCTTTGTGGCTACTACTGCTTTATAAATAATTAATTTTTTGTGACAAATACTGATTGCTGTTGGTTGAACAGGGCACTTAATACCTTCTTGTGGGCTGGATAGGTACCGTACTCATCTGCAGACATTCAGCATAGCTGCAACACATGCAGATTCCAGGGCACAGTAGTGGTGCCACAGTGATTTTTGTTCTTCTGAATTGTCTCCAGGACCACAGTCTTAGCTCTTCAAACAGGCTGAGAGGATAGGATTGCAAAACCCAATAAACAGACAATGATGGTGGGGGCTTTTGTGCTTTTTCTGGCCACTACTCTTACTGGTATGTTGTGGAGTGTTAGACTAAATTGCACTTTGGAAATCAAATAAAGTAAATGACATGCTGTGATACCCTTGGCTGGGCTTTTTAACAGGGTTTGTTTGCTTACTTGCTAATTTGCAAGGTCTGGTAATTTGCAATTGGCCTCGCAGTCCTTAGCACTTAGAATTAGTGCAGTCCTATTGTATCAGAGGGACAAACAACTCAAAAAGAGAAGCATCCCATGGTGGGGAAGCGACAGAAAAATGGGTTGAATTTCTGGCAATTTTTAGGGTGGCACTTATAACTATTTCATTTTTTGTTTAGTTCTTAGTTCATTCCCTTGCATGTAAATAACTGTCTAAAAATGAAGTCTCTCCTAGTCTTTAGTGAAGGTGATCTCTTGTTACTGTTACTTTGAATGCCTCCATTGTGGGCCTTTTATCATTTTTATGATGGTGTAAGTAATGTGTCATCTGTGAGGCATCTGCACAAGGTTTGCTGAAAATTAAGCTGGTTTAGAGGATTATATTTCAAGTGTGTCATAGCAATTTCAGCAGTGATGTTCTTTTATTTTAAGCAAATTATTCTGAAGTTTGTATGTGTTCAGTTGTTTGTTGGGTTTTTTTTTTGAGAGAGAAGAAATGGGGAATACATTCAGTTTGAAACTCAGTAAAATCATTGTCTTATGAAACCTATCTGGATTTAAAAAATCACACTAGTGGATGACACATCACATGTCCTATCAAGTTATTCCTGCCTGACACTTTGCATGAAAGGATGATCTTCTGTTATAAACAGTGATAAGAGCTCTCAGAAATTCCTTTTCCAGCACTTCCCAGTTTTCCATGGACTTTCTGAAAAGGTTATTATCATAATCTTAAAAGTTATGAAAGTGTTGTTTTAAAGCAAGACATTAAGTAAACATTCTTAATATTTTACTGCTTTATAAAACAAAGACCTCCAAAGTTTCAAATTATATATGCATACTGAATACACTAGACACACCCCTGTATGTAAGAAATCAGTCCTCTATTCCTGGAAGTCAAGAGAAGAGTTGCTGCTTTTTCTCTGAAGAACAGAAGTAATTTATGGAGTGATTCTCTGGGCTGTGTTTAATCTCTAAGAAAAAGAATAGAATAATGCTTCTGAGAAAGAAAATCAGATGTTGTCCTTGTATTGAAATCATTGCTACCAATAAAATATTATTTCTTAGTGCACTCATTTTTTGCTGTCCAGAACCCTCTAATTATGGCAGGTTTTGCTTCTGAGGCTGGTGACAGACAAGGTTATTCAGTGTTTGGAGCTGGTTCCCCTTTCCATCTGTTACATGATTCTCTGTTCCTATAGATGCCAGATGAATATTTCTTCCTTATTTTCTGGTTTCTTTTATACTGTGATATGCCAATGCATAGTGTCATATTTAAAATTCCTGCTATGATATAAACCAACTTGAATACGGAACACATTTTATTCAGGAACACTTTATTTTGTTTTATTGTTCAGATAAGAAAGAAGATAAGGTGAATTCCTCCTTCAAACATTAAGATTAGCTGGAGAAAGCTAATTCCTCCCCTTCTGCTCTAAGTTTGGTTTACACCAGTTTTTCTGGCCTGATTCTTGGTTTTGAAGTCTAGGATTCCCCTTTATTCATGGATCATGGACAGAAGTAGAGTAAGTTATACTGGTTATATATATACAGGTTATTTTGTATGAGTTTAAAACTGTGAACACCTGGGAATGGAAGGGGATGACTTGCACTCTACTCTTAAAATTGTACCACAAAATGTATTGGTTTTAGTGGGAGTTATCTGATATACTTAACAGAGAGGTTTTTCTGTTTGTGAATGAGGTAGGCAGTTTCATTACTGCTATATTTCTTAGCCTCCTCTTAGCTGTATTATACAAGCCCCTTTATCACAGAACCTGAACAATCCATACTTACTAATGGACTGTTTTTACCTTTTGTCTGGAATGCCACTATAAAGATGGAAAACAGCATCACTTGACTGATTAAAGGCCAAGTTTGGACCATCTAATAGCTGTGTCTAGTTGGTGTATACTGAATTTATTACTGAATTTAAATGCAGAAAATCAGTTGGTGATTAAAACTTTGTGCTGAGGTTCTTCTCATGGTGCCCCAGAACTGCAGGTTGATCTATTGAGATGACAAAGATTTTTCAGTTTTATTAATTTATTGTAGAAAAAAAAATCTATGTGGGCTATGCTAGTCAGAGGAGATGCTTCACAAGAGCCTGCCAGAAATGAGCAGGCTTTCATGAAGCTTAAGGGGGAACTGGACTGGATTACAGTGGATGCTGCAGAGCTTCGGTTTCCTTGCTGCAAAGGTGATCAAGGCAGCCCAGGGCATCAAGGAACAGAGGTGTTCAGTTGAATGCAGATTTGTGAATTCAGCTGTTTTACATATCACAGAATCACAGGATAATTATGCTTGAAAGGGACCACGGTGGGTCACCTGCTCTGACCTCCCTGCTCAAGCAGGGTTGTTCTAAAGCACGTGACACAGGATTGTATCCAGATGGTTCTGGAATATCTCCACAGAGGGAGACTCCACCATCTTTCTGAGCAATCTGTTCCAGTGTATGGTCACAGCACAGTAAAGTTCCTCTCAATATTCAGATGGAATTTACTGTCTGTTTCTGCCCATTGCCTCTTGTCCTGTTGGATGGCACCACCAAAGAAGAGCCCAATTCCATCCTCTTGACACCCTCCCTTCAGGTACTTGTACACCTTGACAAGGTCCCATCTGTCATCTCTTCTCGAAGCTGAACAGGCCCCACTCTTTCAGGCTGTCCAAGGAAGACAGATACTTCAGTCCCTTAATTATCTTGGTTGCCCTCTGCTGGCCCTGCTTCAGGAGCTCCACGTCTCTCTTATACCGATGAGCCCAGAACTTGACACAGCACTCCAGATCTGGCCTCACTAGGGCTGAGTAGTTAGAGATCGTAGAATATTTGGAGTTGAAAGAAACTCACAAGGATCGTCAAGTCCAACTCTTAAATGAATTGCCCCTGAGGGGATCAAATGCACAACCTTGGTGTTCTTAGCACCTGCTCTGATCTCCTGAGCTAATCTAGAGGGGTAGGATCATGTTGGTTGACCTGCTGGCAATGGATCTCAGGATACCACTGGCCTTCACCCTGCTGGCTCAGGGGCAGCTTGTTGTCCACCAGGACTCGCATGTCCTTCTCTGCAGAGCTGTTTTCCAGCAGGTTGGCCCCCAGCCTGTACTGGTGTATGGGGTTATTCTTGCCCCTTTGAGACAGCTGACCCCTGTTTGTTGCCAGCAGGTTTGGTGTTGTATAAGCAGAACCATGATCAAAACCCCCAAAATTCTGCTGGTAGCTGCAGTCTTGAAACCAGGTGTTCATCTGCAGGATTTTCTTGTTTCTTGCCTCATCGTTCCTTGCAACTGGCAGCACAGTATAGAACACAACTTGTGCTCCTTAAGTCCTTCTTGGTTATCTGCAGACTTCTTGTTGGGACCTCATTGGTGCCTGAAAAAAAACAGTAGTCAATGGGCCATACCTGGTTGGGAAATTTCTTTGTGATGTCCTTTTTCTGGGCACCAGGGAGATGAAATACACCTGTCTGTGTCTGGGTCTGACTGGCATATCAGGCCCTCCATTCCTCTCTAAACGAGTTGCCAATGACTACCACCCTTTTTTTCCCCTGAAGTTTGGAGGTTGTGATACGCTTTGCATATGCCTTTGGGAAGAAGATGGGTGAAAATTCCCCTTCACAAGGGTAGTCTTATGTAGCTCAAGGCATGTGGAATTGCTGGCTTGCTTTTTTTGTTTGTGGCATGTCTTTGGGGATTTGTCTTTTCATGCACTTCTTTTTGTAGGGAGGGGGAGGAAGGGATGAGAAGCATTGTCAGATTCAATTAGCCCTTAACCTAAGTAAGTATATACATATATGTGTGTGTATGTGTATATATCAAATGTATGTGTGTGTAAAGTTATTGTTCCACTCCCATTTGTAGGCATTAATGTACTTCCACCATTTTAATATAATTACTGTAGTGTTTACTACAGTATAATGTATATTACTGGGTTTCTTCTTCTTGTCTGACTGCTCTGTAAACCTTGTTTCCTGCATGTCTGTTTCTTTGTTCCACCAGTCTACACTCACTCTGGCACCTCCTTTATCTTTAAAAAAATATATTGGGAACCATATCATTGAACTGTAATCCTGTCCAGTCTGTAAGTGTTCTCTCTATTCTTCTAATGTCCTGGTATCTCACAGGTTGGTCTGAACAGACTTTGTAGAAGCACATCTGCTGCTGCTCAGAGCACAGTGCTGCTTCCACTGCAGCACAGCCAGGTTTGGAATAATTTTCTCTCTTCAAACCAAACTTATTAACATTTGAAATGATATTATGCTGTATGACTCACTTAAAAAGATGAGAGAAAAAACCATAATTGGCTAAATAGTGTGAAACTTGTGTACAACATCTGTGCCAGCTTTTGGGTTCTTCTTAATTTAACTCTGATTTGCCAACCATTGTAGGTATATTGTTTGGCTAATGCCTGATGGTGTGGAGGTAACTGGGGAAATATACATCCCCCTGCTCTGTGTCTCAAGAGCATAGTCTCTCCTGTGGATTCTTAAGGAAACATTTGTGCAAGCAAAGCTTTTTTGTTTTTTTTTTTTAATTTTATTATTACTTGGTTATTAGTTTGAAGGTGAACTGCAGTCATGGCCTTGGTAGGGAAATGGCTTCTCTCATTTTTCCAGATATATACCTATGTCTCTTTTCATACTTTGTATTATCCCAAGTAGTTTTGTTAAGTGATTATTAAACTATTTTAAAGCTATTTTTACTATTCAAGGGTTGTGATACTGACTTGTGATATTTTATGCCAGTCATGTCATCTGTAGTCACTAAATTTAATGCACTTCCCAAAATTGTCTGGTGGTGACCTTGTTCCTGAGGTTGTTGCGAGTTCTAGCTAAAATTTGCAGTGTTTCCAGATTCTGAATTTCAGGGTGGCAATGAACCATATCAGAGAGATTAGAGAAGACTCTGTGTTTGTACAGAGCTTGTGAATCCACAAATGTATTAAACAATACAGACTGAGAAAGATGTTGTGAAGGAACTGAACTAAACCTTTGTTCCCCAGCCAAGGACAGTTTAACATTTGTATTAGCATGTTTTAGACAATGGATACTTTGGTGTCTGAGGTCATGAATTTTTTAAAGTAGCCATACCATGTCACCTTTCTTTTTGATCTGCACTTAAATTTTCATTTACTTCTATGTTGCTGGCTGAGGGCCACCGGTTTTCTATCATGAGAAATGGGTGCTGAATTAGATTTGCTTTTTTTACCCAGCTCTGAAAAGATGTGCATTATCAAAGCAGTTGTTTGGCTCAGAATAAGAGAAGAGATAGTTCTGTAGGGAATATGCCTAGCAAAGCAATGCCATAAATAGGTCTTGTGTCAGTGTTTGCTGTAATGTCTTGATATGTGTCATCATGAATTATATATTATTTCAGATTTATCACTTCTTCCACTGATAAGGGACGTTGCTTCTTTGAGTGAGTTTTCTTCATGGCTTCAAAGATTTACTGATACATTGAAATGCCCTGTATTGGAGATTCAGATGAACTTTGCAAACTTGAGATAAGAACTATAAATCTGCTATAAACTAAGATGCCATTTCTCAAAGTGTGTATTTATTGACAGAGCTTGCACTAGCTTATTCTTCTGCTTCTCATTTGGGTGCATCAGAAGAGATTTTCTTTTCAACAGTATGAACCAAAAATAAAAAACTAAATGTGGATCATACAGTGTATATATATATATTCTGGGGTAGACAGCTTCATTTAATTTAAGCTCTTTATGCAAAGTTCTCTTCACTTGAACACATTTGAAGATAAGATCGCTCGGTGGATGGCATAAGGGCAGTGGCCAAGGAAGCCACTCTAAAGCTTTCATCAAAAAACCCCAACTCTACTTTTTACGTGGAAGGGGGTCTAGTATATCCTTGATCTAAAAATCCCACCTGCTGACAGCTAACCTGCAAGGTGGGAGAATAAATGGGACAGTATTAGTCCATGTGACCTGCCACTGGATCCCCCCACAGGACACTGTACCTGAGGGGACACCCATGTGTGGAAGACCTTTGAACAGATTTGTGCAAGGAGATTCTGAAAACTGTGTAAAACTATTTTTCTTTCCCAGCATTAGTAGGATTGTAATCAGTGTAAATGTGTACTGATAAAGACACACCTGAAGTTGATTTTTGAAATGCTAGATTTATAAAAAAATCTTTAATGGAGATTGGGCTATAGAAAGGAGTGAGTGAAGAGTACCTTATTTCAGTAGCTGCTCTTCTCTGATCCCAATTGAGTTGCCTTTTTTTTTTTTTTTTTTTGCCTCTATTTAGCTCCTTTTACTTTGTAAAATATTGGCTGAGAAATTGCTATTGAAATTTTGGAATAGAATTTCATAACAAGCAGCTTAGTTACAGAATCTGTCTTCTGTTCAGGTCTGCTTTCATCCTATTTTATGGTTCAGCTGAGTTAAAGATAAGACTCAGATGATTTCCCCTCAGGACCTATTAGATCCAGCAGGAGATTTCTTGGTATCACTTCCCTGCCTTTTACCCAAGGGCAGATTAGGGGCTCGCTTACCCCATTTTACTGCCATGAAGTCAATGATAGTTCCACTTGCAGCACTGCAGAGGTGCTTTGTTATTGCTGTGATTTCATTTGCTCTGTTAGTTCTGGCCACTGGAAAGTGTGGCAAAATCAGGTTTTTACTTTGTCTTTTATTGCCAAATATAAGACAATCTAGGCCTTAAAACACGATCGCAGTATTAAAGCAGTAAGTCTGAATCTTTTTGCCACTCCCTCTTCCCCAAGCACTGAATCATTTATCAGCTGAAATGGGCATTATGGACAAATCCATTGAAACTTGGAGTCATGTTGCAAAATGTGTGTACAGAGCAGAGAGGTTCTCCACTACAATTGTGGGATAATTCAGATAAGTGCTGATCCTGTTGTACAGTGGGGAGGGATGAGCAGAAGAGTATTGCATGTGAGTGACACAGAATTCTCAAATTGAGCAGCTGATTGTATGGTATGGAGAGAAAGAATTTGGAGTGCTTCACCCACCCTCAGCTTCATCCAGAGCTTATAATCCTAAACTTTTGCTTTCTGAGTATTTATCTATGAGACTTATAGGGACAATTGGTACTGATTAAATGTTGAAGCAATCTAAATCAGGATAGCATTGCTTCTTTTGCTTTCTAGTTACTCAAGACCTGACTCTTCAGCAGCAGTAGCAAATCCATTGGCATCTGTGCAAACTGTCCAAGGAAAGCACCAGTAGCTCTAAGCTGCTGTTGTTTAGCTTGGGTGCAGCCTCTCTGAATGCATCCTGATAAATGTCAGAGATGAGCTAACTCCTGCTTGCCCAGTTTGGCACGTGAGCACCTGGGCATCTCCCCACAGATGTGAGGTTAGTGCTGCATGTTGGTTCGTGTTCTGGGCTCTTGCAGTGCTTGTGAAGTCCTGGGCTGTCTCTGTGTAGATCTTCCCCAATTTGAGAGGCATCTTGGCCATAAATTCTAGTGTCAGGTGGGTTTTACTTCTCAAAATGACTTTTCTATTTGCTGAGACTTCCTAACTGCCAAAACTTGGATGAATGAAAGTGTTCTGATTTTATACTTCAGAAGATGCCGATCTGTAAGGAAGAGACTGAATCTTGTACAGTCATGATCAAACACCCCTTTTGCTGCTTTGTTGGGCATGAGTGGTAAGCTTAGAGTGATGGGACATGATGGGTCATGCTGATGCCATCTTTTAGTACAATAACAGCACTTGGATGGTCTCATGCAGTTAAATGGTAGTAAGTGATACACAGATTAAAAAAGTTGTGATAGTTTAGTCTCTCAGTGATCTAAGAAGGAATGGCTAAGCCTGTGTGAGGCTTAGATCACACATTGCCTGGCTACTGGATCAAGAGGAATTGATCTCTGGCTACAGTAGGTGCCATAAGAAGCAAAAAAAGATGTTTTCTTTCTACAATTCATCATAAAGGATGAAAGCACTCAGTGATGTACAGCAATTAATTAGGACAGTGATAAACTTTTGTCTGAATATGTGGTGTGTGTTGAAATGTGAGCAAAAGAAAATATCTTTCTTTTCACTCCCCACCCCACTTTATTTGAGGGAGTGGGGAGGGGCTGTGCTGTTTTGTGGAGAGGGTTGTTTAGTTCTGCTGCAGATCTAAACCTAGGTGAATTTACAGGGATGTCTTTTGATATGGACTTGTCCCAGTCATCCCAGCTCAGACTGAGAATAAGTCAGAGCTGGTTTTACTCTTTCTTTCAGACTTTTTGACTGTGATTTTTGGCAGGAGACTCATGCAAGTAGAGTGGTCTGTCTGCATAAAGCTGCGAACGATATCAGGACCTGCATTTTCTCTTTTTGTGTTCCAATAATTGGAAATAAATCCTTCAGATTGAAAATAGAATGTATTGCTTGTTGCATATGGAGGAAAGTCTGACCAATGTAATAGCACTGTATTTTTTATATTTGCTGCGATGAATTGATTCACTTTCTTGCATTTCATTTGCAGAGCCACTTTCCAGCTCTGCTCAGCTGGACAAGATCAAGAGAATGGCATCCATGTAGGCATTTTCTTCCCCAAATCTGTAAGTTGTTTTCAGTATTCATATGGTGCAGGCTCCTGTTCTGTTCCAACACAGTATAGGTGAGTTTAAATTAAGAAAGCTATCATTGTATTTTTAAAGGCAGAATTTATCCTAAATTTTAGTGTTTTGCAGTTCTATGCATCAAGGCTGATTCTTCTCTGATTCCATGCCAATATAACTGTTGGCTTCACTCAATCCAGGGTTTATCCACCAGTAATTAGTTTGGTGAGAATCAGCGAAGTGTCCATTTTTCCCCTACTGCAATGCATATACTCACCTTTCCAGTGTACTAATAGCACTGATGCATTTGTCTGAATCTGGATATATGCAGAGAGAGAAAGGTGTTGTTTATGGGTGTAGAGCACCCACAACTGTTCTTGGCTTAATCTCTTTGCCCAGAAAGGTGCAATTTGCATATGCAGCCCACTGGCATGAGTATGTTTTAGTCTTCTGTGTCTGATACAGAAGGTGTGAATTATTATAGCCACTAGGAACAAGCATTAGTGCTTTATTCAAGTTGGTGCATGACATGCTTTTAGCTATGGAGATCCCTAATGTGCTGTGTGTGGGTGGCAGTTGTCTATTAGTGTCAGCTATTTCCATAAGCAGAGTACAAAAAATGTATTTTACTGAGTGTTACTTCAGCTTTTGCAGTGGTGAACTGAAACCTGTGAATGCAAAGGGAGTGTGTTGCAATCTGATCCCCAGCTGGTGTCCTGGCCTTTGTGCAGATTGCTGGGGGATGCATCTGAAGGATGCTGTAAGAATCTGCAGGATTTGAGGTACAGTTGGTTGCCCAGTTCAGCGTGCAGGCAAACAAGCTGCTCCACACGTCAGTCTGTCTGCAGGAGTGCTGTTAATGCTGTTAGTTTCTGGAGCACTTGCAAAGTTCAGGGTGCCTTTGCAGGTAGACCTCATTCAACTTTAGGAGTCTGTAAAATTTAGGACTAGGGTTCAGTTTGTTGCCTTCTTAAAATGAAGATTTGGAACACCAGATTTGGCTTGCTGAAGCAGACAGGGTTCCAGTGGCTGTCCCAGCTCCATTGCTATTAACACATAATGGAATAATCTGCTGTGTTATTTTACAGCAGGCAATGTGGAAAGAAGGTGCCCCCTGCATTTGTAGGTTACTTGTTTTATTTTCTTTGCTGTGGTGATGGTTGCTAGTGTTATGTAAAATATCAGTTAATCAGACACAGCCCACAGGAGCTGGGGCAGTTCAAAGCACAGCTACTTTCAAGAGACACCCTAATGCCTTAAGGGAGTAAACTTTGGCAGACATTGTAGGTTTACTGTGTCTCTAGTCAAAAAAAGTGCTGTTTGGCATGCTGATGGGAGCATTATTAAATAAACATAATACAGTATTTACACTCTGATTAAAAAAAAAAAGTCAAATACACTGTTCAGAAAAAAAAGCCTCTGATAAAAGGAGCTAGTTTTGGGTTTTTTTCCTAAGACTTCTTGTTTTCTTATGTGTTGGCTTTTTTCTTTTTTTTTGTTTGTTTGTTTGTTTTTGTTTTTTACATAACTACTAATATTTGCATGGTAATAGGAATATAAACTTGTAAACTATCTGGTCTCAAAAGGTGAGACTTTCTGTATTTCACTGAGAGCCCTGTAAAAGTGAGTCCTTCCAAGTACATTCCCTGAATATGGAAGTTATTTGCCAAACCTCTAATTCTGAGTGAGCCGTAGTTATACACTACTTTCTTCCTCTATAGTGCCATTTTTTGGTATTGTTTCAAGCAGCTTCTTAAATAATTTCTCAGTTTATTCTTTCTTGAGCTCTTGTTATAAAGAACTATGCTTATAAACCCACCTTGGAACAAACAATAAGCATCATAAAGCTAAAACCGCAAATTTCCATAACTTGCAAGCTATAAGTGCAGCCATGAGAGGTATTTGGGCCTCTGTGAATGTTGATATGATCTTAGATGAGGATTCATGGACTTATTTACAAGAATAATTTACTTTACTCTTTGAGTCACGGGGGTGGAAATGTCACGCGGTGAGGATTTGAAGAGGTCTTGTATTTCCTGCAATGGATCTTTGCACTCTGAAGACTACAAAGCAAAAACTCTTTCGTGCAGAAGATGCTGCTTTATGTGCCTGTATTGCTCTCTGAACACTAGACTACGAAACAGGATTCAGCATCCCTGTGGCAGGTAGCTGTGGGTCTCTGGCAGCCGCGGGGTTTGTGCCCGGTGTGGGGACCCGGGGCTGTGATTTGGGGCCGTAATTTGGGGCCTTGCTGGCACTGCCACCTGCAGGTGGCAGCATCTTCCTGTTTTATGGGACGTGGTCCCAGTGCCCGGCATCCCAGTGACATTGGGAAACCGAAAATTAACACCAAGAGCTTCCCACCCCTGCTTTAAGGTCAACATTCTGCTCTTCTACGAGTAAATGTGAGGCAGGAGTTATTTGACATCTCTGTCAGACTGCGTTGTTCTTTGTCCCTTTGCTTTAAACATGGCTTTTTCCTTTGGTTTTGGGTGTGTTTTTCTCCATGTGTTTTAATCCACTCTGTTGCCAGACTTCCAAAGTCTAAGGTCTGTTTGAAGGTAGAAGCAGGGAGTTGAAGAAGGGTTCACTGAAATGTTGTACGGGCAACTTGGCAAGAAAGAGCAATTAGTGGGTATTGAGAAAACTCTGCATCATTTCTACCCCTGCTCAAATACATGTAATGTTGTTGGACCCAAAAAAGCTCCAGTATAGCTGGAAACAAAACAAATAATGTTTTGACTTTTTACAATGTCATTCTGATTTCTTTAGGATCCTCATTCTCTGAATTAAGGCTGTTAGAAGACAGACATTGTTATCAACTTGAATAATAAATGTGTTGCATTAATATATGAATATTAATAAGAGCAATTAAATAAAAAGAGTCTTAAATTTGTTCCAGCAAGATAAAAAAGCCAACAGAGCAATAGTAAAACAGTGGGATAAATCAGGATAGTGAGAGAATTAGCTCTAGAAAATAGTGAGAGAGAACTGGATTTTTTTTTAATCTAACTACATCAACTACTATTAAAATTAGTCCTCTTTTTCACTAAAATATTAAACATGTAGCTTGTCTCGAGGGAGAGTAGATAACACTTGTGCCATTGGGACACTCTCTCATAAAGATCATCCTCTAGTAAAGACACAGGGCAGTGGCTGCTGTTCTAACTGCTTGGTGTTTAAATTGAAGTCTGGAAGAGGACGGAGTGTAGGCAGCGGCCAGATAGAGAGGGGGTGGAAAGATGCTCACATGAGTACTCACAATGAGCCAAATCAACCAAGACAGAGATGGAAGCAGGTGTCCAATGTTGCTTGTGTTGGCTTTCTGTGCCCAGGGTTTCCCTTTCATGGAGGATTTACAGCTACACAATTAGAGCAGCCTTGCAGTACATGAAGCAGCTAGATAGGTATTCAATCTACTGTGTTTCTCTGCTGGTGGTAGGTAAAGTTACCGTTCCAGAGTGACACTGGCAGTGTTGCCTTGGATAATACTGTGGCTTTATCTGCCTGGTTGCTGCCCAGTAACTGCTGCTTATCTCGGTAGCAATATCAGACTGCTTCTTTAGCTTTGACCATTGCATTGGAAAATGGGGCCCATGTGTGTTCTCTGTACCTGCATCAGGGATTGTATCCTACACACTAAATCTTTTCTCTAAAGGAATGTGAACACTGCCCTTTTCTTGTGCTGGGGATCCATAATACTCTACAGTTTTTCTTCTGTTAGGTGAAACTAAGAAATGCCCCAGTTTTGAATGCTGATCCATCTTTCTTCGTAGTAACACGGGAGATCAAAATATGTTGTTCATGCTGTGTGGAAGTAGCAGTACATTTGTGACAATGACCAGTTCAGCCAGCAAAATTCAAGTGCCATGCCTTCTAGGAAGTTGACTGCTATGTGACAAACACTGGTTGTGCATAGAAGGCTTTTTTGTCTAACGCAACTCAGTCCACGCTGTAACTGATTTGGAATTTGGCTTCAGACATGGACTGGAGAATCCTTGGGAGGGTGATTAAAATAGGAGCTCGCTCATCATCCATGTGTTTGAAGCCTCTTATTCTAATGTCTTCAAACACGCTACAAAAATGTTTTGCTGTAGTCTTCATGTTCAATTACCATCATCTGCCCTGTTCCACACCTCTTGTGCATGTAACTTTGATGTGAATTACTGGAATTATCCTGCATGTGCACACATCCTTGTTAAAATATGTGGGTCAGTGCTGTCTCCTCTGCTAGACAGCACCGATTCTCATCTATATTAACTGCCCTTTCCAGAAATTGAAATAATACCCCTGGCCAGTTTTAGTGTTATGCCTAGAAAGCACATTACTCATGAGGATGTGTCCTGCCACAAAGAATTGTCGTGGAAGTTAACACGATACCATATACAGTTTTTGAGGCTTTACTTTGTGTTTGCAAGGTGTTTTTCTTTTTCTGCATTTAGGTATATAACATGACACTGCTTTTTCTATCCAGCTGCAGAAGTGGGATAATGAAATCCCTTTTAGTCCCTCTCCAGTTTGCTGCAGAGGGCAGAATTTGGATGTGGTGACCCATTTCTTGTGAATAGTTTTCTTCCAGAAGGTCAAATTTCAAAATGGTCTTGACAGAAGGGCTTTTCACCAGAAAATTCCAACTCGACCATGATAGCCATGGACCCATGATGTGTCCATCAGTGTTTGACAGGAAGCCATGTTACTGCAGTATTTTGGGGTAACTCGCAGGTTGTGACCCCTGGGAGTCAGAAGTGGAATTCTGTTGGATTTTTTGTCAACAATTTTTTCTTGGCTGACTCTGCTGAATATGAAACAGAGCCAAGCTGGTACTTAATTAATTCTGCAGAGCCTATTTTACTGTAGGATTTTTTTTTCCAGGTTGTGTACAGTTAGGTTTATATGCCACATAAATGTTCATTTGGAAGCGAGTCCAGAATGATGCTGAACATTTTATTTGTTTTTTGTGGCTTCTGTGATTAGTGAAGTTAACACAGCATCTTTTGGGCTTAGGTCCTTTGGATTTCTGATAGAGATACAAAAATGTTTTTTGTACAATGCTTCCCCAAGGTTCTCTAGAACATGTGACATTAGTTGTGAAGGCTGAGCTTTTTCAAAGAACACAAAACCCCCCAAAACAACTGACCAAAGTAAAAGCAACTTCCAGTTTTTTCAACCCCACTGGCCTTTTGTGGCAGCAGGAACTAGGAAGTGTTTCAGTAGATAATGGACTATATTGCAGTCTCTGCTATATACACAGTGAATACATACCTTGTTATTTTCCTATGGAGAGCTGTTGCGATTGCAAGAAGTTGATGCTTTATCTAAATGATAGGATCACACATTCAAGGCTGCATGAGAAAATAGTGAGCAGTGACAGGTGTCTTTATTTTTTCATTCAGCTGACTTTTCTACCATGATCAAAATTGCAATAAATTGAAATATTGCTGTTAAGTCAGAGCAGAGTCAAAAGAGAGTGTCACTTTGATTCAGAGGCCTGCTTTTTTAACAACATACTATGATGGTAAAAGAATTTGCAGGATCTAAATATTTAAACAGCATTTCACCAAACAAGAGCTGGCAAAGTTACAGTAGTAGCTTCTGCATCTTTCATTGCTATTTTTTTAGATTGAAAGAGCAGGTCATTTTGTGGTATAATGTAAAAGCAGATGCTCTCTTTCCTCTATAATAAAATGGGGATAATACTGCAAAGGACTGTTGTGGTGATTCATCTTTATAAAGTCCTACAGAAATGGTAGATGTTGTTAGCATCCCATGTGATTACAGTGACAGGATGATATGGTACTTTGTCTGAATTGGTATTAAGTGGTACTGAAAGTCTCTCAAAAAACCCGTTCCTTCTGGTTTTCCAGACATTAGAGATTTAGAACAGTTTGGATAAACATCTGGACTGAACTGAGCTCTGCCTTTTTTAAAGGTTATGTTAAATGACAGAAGAAGTAACCTTATATTGTGATAACCTTCTGCCTGAAGGTTCTCAAAGTACTACAGGAATCAATATGCAAACTCTATATAGATTACAGCTGCTGTGTCAAGGTAGAGCACTGTTTGGCAAAGCACAGAGAAACAAACCAAAATGTTATAGAAATCTAAATGGGAAAACACGATGCTAAACTCAAAATACTGGAAGAATGTAGTCAGAGAGAAAGTAATCGTCAGCTGGGACCTGGCAGGAAATTGGGAGGTGTACCTTCTTTTCTCACACAATGTACCATGAGAATTGGGGTCTGAACTCTAAAGGCTCAGAAATGCTTTTTTATGGCTCATGTGAAAAATTGCAGCTCCAGGGACAGGCAATTTGCTGGGATGCAGGTTAAATAATGATTCATACAGAAGAATTGCAACTGCCTGTTTGTCAGCATAACATCACAAAACCCATGCATTTTAAGCTGTTACATTGTTGACAAAAATGTGCTGCTTACCAGACTGTGTGGAGCTCTTGGAGCAGCAGTGTCTTTGGAAGAGGCTCCCTTCTTTAACCTTGCTCAGCTGGGCTGAGCTGAGATTGCAGTACCTGGCTGGTGTCGCTTACATGTAAAGAAACAAAAATAGATGTTTTATGAATGCACTTTAAAAAAAAAAAAAAATTAAAAAAGTCAAGCACAGAGAAAAGTTGACTAGCTTTTAAGAAGCTGCTTTTATTACTTTTGACCTTGTGCATTTACCTGCTTTTGGCTCTTTATGCTCTATGCATTGGGGAATTGGTGCAGCTCATCTGAACCAACAAAAGCTGCTTCTCATCCTGCCTTCCTGCTCTGATAAAGACACAGGTAGGAGCAGTCTTAACCAGACTATTGCTTCTCATTTTCTCATCTTCTAGCTAACAATGAAGCTTGAGAAATTATGCTTTCTACTTTTCAACCATAGAAACCTACTAGCGCTCAACAATATAGCAGATGACTTACTGTAAATCTTAACTATAATAAATGTCCAGGGTTTAATATTTTATAAACACGGGAGCTGCTCAGAGAGATGGACATGATAGAAGTTCTGTGTCTGTTTGCATGATTTCTATCTAGTTGTCATAGCCAGGCTGTCAGCAGGCTGTTTGTATCTTAGTTCTGTCAGTGCATGGGGCGTGTGGCTGACTAGTGAGTTATTCTGCACCGTGCTGAAACTCCTGCAAATAGCAATTTAGCAATAGCAATTTGGAAGCAGTGAAAGCTGATTGTGCTGAATCAGTCAAAATGTTACACTGTTTCGCATTTAATGTATTTGCTGAGATTAATTATTTAAATGTCCAATGATTCTCTCTCCGTCTTCAGAATAATCTGTTTTCAAGTGATCCTAAATGAGTATAACACATGTTTTCGTCCCTCCACCTTTTAAATATTTCACCAAGGTTTCCTACCACTTTGATAATTAAAGAAATTGATAATATGTCTTTAGAAGAAGGCCAAAGAGCCCTAAAGGGTAGTTTCTTTTCTTTTCAATCACTGCTTAATGTTTGCCAATAAATAAAGAACTGCTTTTTAGAGTCAGGAAAAGGTTTAATCTAAATATGCCAGTCATGGTACAAGTGCCTATCATCAGGCACAGGATCTTGTGCTTAGCCCTTTTTAAGGCCATGGCCCACTTCCAAAAGCTTGACAATGTTACTGGTTCCTAAAAACTTCATGACTCTAAGATTTTGTTAGTGACTAGAAAGGCATCATCGGAGAAATGTTTAATGAAATTAGGTGGTTAAAGAATGCTCAATAGCCCAAGTTTGTGAATGAGTGAATTCAAATACAGAAAGAGCTCTAGAACTCCAAAGGCAATTCTTAAACCTGTAGTTCTCAATGGAGTAAATCCATTCCTGTTGCCAGTAACCTGAGTCTGCATGCCTGGCCCACCTTTCTGTGTATGCTTCCTCCAGAGCAGAGATCAGGGATGTTATGTTCAGCTTGTCTGATAGTTTGAGAAGAAACGTCCAATGTAACAGAACCATTCTTGTCTCATTGGTGTCAGGGTCAAGCATGAGCCTCAGAGGAGACTGAACAGTGCTTTTTCAGCAGATAACAAATAGAGCCAGGTCGATTTCATACGACTTAGAAAGAACAACTTTAAGCATGTCTGATGGTGATGGCTCTGGATCTGATGGTTTGAAGACAACCGTGAGCCTTTGACATGAGAACCATAATTGATTATGAATCATCTTACATTAGATGAACGAAAAACAATTTGCAGGCTCACAAGTTAGAGTGTGCTCTAACATAACCTCAAAACAATATTCTGTACATTAGTTTTCTCCAGGGGTATTATAAAAAGGATAAGCTTCACACAGCTCTGTGCTTGAAGAATGCAACCTTGATCTAAGGAAGTATTTGTATTCAGCTGATCAAAAAAGGAAGTAAGCATAGCCTCATAATCCTGTTTGCATAAAGATAGTGCAAACAAGAACATTTGCTAAAAGTACCCAACAGTGTGTTTTTTGGGCAAAAATTGCTTTATAATAATATTTCTTACCATAGGCTGTAGTCATCGTGTCCCCTTCTTTCACTCCCATATATTGCTTAACTCAAAGCATGCAGTACTGTGTTGGTTGTGGGGTTTTTTTTTCCCCTTCTGCACTTGTAGAAAATAAAGCTTGAAGAGGCGGAGACTACTTGACCAATTTATGCTTTTTTGTAAAGGTTTGAAGCTCAAATAAATGTTTGCTGCACCACTGTGTTACATCCTTGTTCACTGCATTTAGGTGATCCCCATGTGCCCAGTCTAATTCATGTAAGTGTTGACAGCACTTTCCCAATTATCTGCTTGCATCTGTATGTTATGAAATTCGGGTGAATAAACTTAAAATCAACTGAGGTGAGGTGTAAATCTGCACATATGAAAAATTCCAGTTGTCAGACCTCACAACAACTAAATCTGTTGGTATATTTAGTAAATATTTAGAATTACATACTAAATAGAATTTTGAAGGAATATGGGTAAGATTGTACTTTTGTGAATTCAAATATTTGTCTCAACCAAGCAAGGCTGACTTCCTTTCAGTAACCCCATCCTTAGCTTTAAAGGCTTTCCTAAGAGCTGGAGGGTCACTCCTGAGCTGGATCGTGCCAGCCCATCACTTGAGTGCTCAGTTTCCAGGGTCCAGATGGTGGCAAGCTGCAAATGGATATTCTGCAGCTGAAACATCTCTCCCCTTGGCAGACTCGAGAGACACTGGTTCTGGCAGATTTAGACTTGTCTCTGGCTATTTAGCACAGTTGTACAGTTAATGGGCTGTTGGACAATTTTGTCAAACTTGCTGTTTTCTGGTGACTTGTTTATAATTCTGGGAAAGGAGTGCACGGTTAGTCATTTGTGAATAATTGGAAATCCTCTTGAGATCTCGAGAAAAACACTTTCATTGTTAAATAGGGTTGATTGGCCTGTTTATTTAGGTAGCCTAGACAGAATCTCCATATCGACCCTTGAATGCTCCATATATTTCTCCAAATTGGATTTTGCCCTTGTGTGTGTCTGATGCGTTTTAATAGGCCAAAGTCTTAATTACTGTTATTATGCCTAGTTTCCCATATGATTACAATTGATATTAATTAAAATGGGGACTTTACAAATGCAAAAGGCAGATCTATAGGTTCTAGGGCTTCCAGGTACATTTTTGTGTGCATCTATAGGTAGGTATAAAGATACGAAGTCTTTGTCATTAGCTGGTTTTACGTTTTGCTTCTTACCAGTTTACTGATCTTCTAATGGATTTCTTGGACATCAAAGTTCCTGACCAGCCTCAAACCAAAGTAAAATCTAACTTATCCTCCAACTACTACCGTAATTAAAACTTCTTAATGAGAAAATTATTTCTAGTAACTATCAGGCTTGTAGATGGGAGCAGTGTCAATGTAAAAAGATCTGCCCTAGCTTTTCAATAAGACAGAGCTCACTTTTTTTCACACTGCAATACCCTGATGCAGTCAGAGTAATTTTGTATGGACTGTTTGAAGTTGCTTTGGACAATTCTGCCATGAATCATAACGTTAAAACCTTCAACTTCCTCCAATACTTGCATTACGATTGCCCATCTTAACAAATAGAAATGTGTACAAACAGCATTGATAACATTGTCGAGGCATGTGGCCAATGCTCAGCGCACCAGGATGTAACATTAGGGATATGTGTTTTCTCTGGATGAAGATGATAGGAATGACTTGCTTCTTTTCCTAAGCCTGTATCATGGGGGTCTGACATACAGACAACCTCATGAGAAGAGATACATGTAGTGCATCCACACAGAAGAAAAATGTGTGCTTGAGAGACATTGTTCAATGGTTGGGAAAAGACAATTTATATTTTCCAACTGAATTATTTTAAAATTCTAGATGATCCTGGGATTGGTATTCTGTGCAGCACACTGGCATTTTGCTGTATTTTCCTCTCTCAATATAGTTTAATCTGTATTAAAGCACTGTTCTGTCACAACTTTCATAAATTATTACAGAGCCAGCCAATAGAAATTACATAAATACTGCAAATATAATCGTCTGTTCTTAGCAGAGAGTCTTAAAGGACTTTTAAACTCGTTACAACAGCAAGTGGTAATCCTTCTATTAAAACTTTCTTACCATGTTATAAGTTTGCTGTTATGCAACATTTTTCACTTTGTCAGCTGAAAACTGTTTTTCTGAAAGTAATCTAGACCTTGCTTTGGTGAGATGGAAATAAAGGGAAGTTTGTCTTGACTAAGTGCTCTGTTTTCCTATGACTCTGAGCAAGTAGTAGTTAGAATGAAACATTGGAAACAACAGTAATTTACTANGGGGAAAAAACCTAAATTCTTTGATAACTTCACCCAAGCCCTAGACCCCTTTTATTGGATTTTTAATGACCACATTGCTAAAATGAAATTAGCTGAAATAACCAGTTGTACCCTCACAAAATAAAGATGACAAGGGGAGAACTATCCAGTGCTAGTGCTTTTCTTGTATCAGAATGGATTAAACATGGCTGTTGATCAGAAGTAAACTGAGGAACACAGTTCACTCTCCAGGAGGATGAATACCTGAAGAAATGAGATTGAACTAAACTAAGGAAAGAGGAATAGTTCAGTACACACTCCTGCAAAGCTGGTGAGGAAGGGAGCAGGGGCAGTTTTAACAATGTGGGTGGAGTGGAGTCTAAAGCAGTGTGGGCTGGGGCCTTGGTGGGGAGACAGGGACAGAGTCTGATGAATTCTTAGTATGAATTGTCCACCCTGAGATGAACAATTGTTAGCAAAATTTGAGCACAAGAGTAACAGAAAGAGGAGACACATTGAGTTAAATGTGTCAGCTGCTAAATAGGTGATTTTTATGGCGGTGAGCTTCACCCTGATAGATCTGGTGGTAGAGAAAAAAGAACTGAAAGTTGTTACCAGCAGCCAGTTTTCACAGAATATGGATTTCAAACACTTGTGTGGCAAACAGCAAAATTTATCATGAGTAGTCTTCTCCCTTTTTGCATTTGTGTACATACTGCTTTTATAGCTCTGTGTACTTCATGTGGTAATAAATATTCAAAGATTGCTTTACAGTGGTTGTAGCCAAGTTGATGCTGGTTATTCCAGATGGAAAGATCATTGCTTCTCAAGGTACTGTAACAAAAGACTTGGCAGTTCATAAGTAGTGTTCCTGCTGGGAGCAGGTGTCTTCGGTTTGACAAGATTGCACTTTATCCATGAGTGCTTGAAATGCACTATAGCTGGTAGCAGGTCAGACAGGTCTGAATTTTTAAAGAGAGTGTTGTACGACTTCAGTAATGAGCTTGAGGTGGTGAACAATGACATGCAAAGCTAATTACCTGTTTACTAACGTCACAATAATTCAGCCATTTGTCTTGACTGGAGCCATGCTGAGCCTCGGCTCCTCCTGCCAAGCCCACTTTCCAGCCTTTCAGTGATTGTATGTGAACTGCTTTGCTAGAAAGTGCCCAAAAAAAGAAGAAAAAGAATAGGGGAAAAAGGAATTCATTTAACTGCTACAGGCCTAGATTTNGTATATGATTAAGTGCTGCAGAGTGGACTTTGCTCACTGAGGTCTCTTAAGGGCAGAGAGGATAGCAAGGAATGTGTTGTCGCATTAAACTGCCTTTGGAAGTCCGAGGAGCACTGGGCTTCTGCTTGGGCTTTTCCTTGCCCTTGTGGAAAGCACTGAAGCAAAGAAGATGTGGGGAAAAAACCTAAATTCTTTGATAACTTCACCCAAGCCCTAGACCCCTTTTATTGGATTTTTAATGACCACATTGCTAAAATGAAATTAGCTGAAATAACCAGTTGTACCCTCACAAAATAAAGATGACAAGGGGAGAACTATCCAGTGCTAGTGCTTTTCTTGTATCAGAATGGATTAAACATGGCTGTTGATCAGAAGTAAACTGAGGAACACAGTTCACTCTCCAGGAGGATGAATACCTGAAGAAATGAGATTGAACTAAACTAAGGAAAGAGGAATAGTTCAGTACACACTCCTGCAAAGCTGGTGAG
>VZTN01029686.1:856921-958897 GCA_013400515.1 Erpornis zantholeuca | reverse complement strand
TTTGCTAGAAAGTGCCCAAAAAAAGAAGAAAAAGAATAGGGGAAAAAGGAATTCATTTAACTGCTACAGGCCTAGATTTTCATTTACTGACCCACATAAGAGATTTGCTTATATGCAAGGCATGTCTCTGTGGGAGCAGAGTTTTCAGTGAAGAGCATAAACCGGACACCCAGCAGAAGAGTTAATTATCGGAGTGCTAATGATCTCAGACAAATACGTAATACATCATAAGCGCTAGCCAATGAAGTGCTGGCTGGTAGCATAAAATCAAATTACCCCTACAAGTTTTATTGGGGAAATATGGTTGCTACACTGCAAAGATGTGACTTACAAACAGACACCCAAGAGCAGGGGTCCTCTGAAGCTGTGCTGAATTGCACACAGTTCAGTTGCAGAAATGATATCTCTGTGGCTGTGGGCTGCAGTACTTGGGGTTATATTGGTGACTTCATTTGGTTCTCTGTCCTGCTGAACTCAGTCATTACCTCACTATAAACCAACAAAAAGTCATTTTGGAAAAGTTAAAAGAGAATGTAAAAGGGTGGCACTTTTATCTTCAATCAGGAAACTCTTTGTCCACACTAGTCTATAGTTCATAAATCAGAATGTGTGATTTTGTTGATCTGGATATATTGCCTTTCTTCAATTGTTTCAGTGATTTAACCTTCTATAATTCAGTATGAAATTAACCCCTGAAGTAAACCATCTGCATTTAAAGCTGCTAGGATTTAGTCAACAAAGAGCTGCACACCACTTTTCTATGTGCTTTTTCCCCACCCACTGAGATGGGAGGATCTCTTTCTTGTGTGTTCGGTGGGCATTAGGTCAGGAGTTAATTTTACTGAGTGGGAATGCTCTGTTACAGTGGGTGAAAGTAAAATGATGGGATTATAGTTACGGCTAGCAACTGGGCAAAAATTTCCAACTAAATGCAAGGAAAATGGTTAATAGATGGAAAAATGTGCATTTTTTTGCCTAATGGTGTACTATGGGTGTGTGCATGTGTCCAAGGCATGTGTTCTGAAGGATTATTACCTGTCTTAGAAATGGAAATCCTTGAACAGTAATAAGTAAAAGCACTTGAGGCTCAGCAGCAGAACTGGGGGACTCTGAAGTGTTTTCTAAGAATTCTATTTCCAGCCTTTTGTGAAGCCTTCATCTTTTACAAATCAATCTCCTGAATTATTTAGTATCTATTGTATGCAAATAGCTTAAGAATACTGAACAAGGAAGCATTTCTCATAACTTATCCAAATGAGGCAGATAAGGTGTGCAATTTGGAACGAGATTTCATAACACATGACAGTGCCTAAAATTGGACTTAATTTAAAAAGAAACTTAAAAAAAAGAAATTCTGATCTAGCTCAGTTACTACTTGGCCTTAGAGTTGCCTCAGTTTCATGAATATTTTTTTGGTAATGACATTCCTGATCTGCTTGAAATGCACTGTAAACACCTAGAAAGCTCCAAATCAGAGCAGTCCATCGCCCAGGAGTTATTCAAATGTGATTGGAAGCAGACAGTGCAATTCCTCCATGTGTCTCCCCTGAGAAGCCTCCTTTGGCTGGTGTTTGTAGCCTGTGCAGTGGGAATGCTGAGCTCTCTGCATTAGGAAAGACAGCAGAGCTCCTCATCAGGCTAGGAAAGCTGGCTGTGAGTATTTTCTAGTTGGTCTCAGGCACCACCTGCACAGTAAGCTGCACCAAAGGGGTGATAGTGAGGAGGGCAGAAACCTCTCCTAGGAGGCAGCTAGATCCAGAAAAAATGTCTGTGTATGGTCTAATTTGTTAGGCAAAATGGGAACATGAAGGGATGGATAATGTGTTGGTATTAGAGTTAGGGAAATTTGAGTTGTGGTTACTACTTGGGGATTTTGTGCCATGACCCAGTTCAATGGTGGTGGTAATTTTTTTTTCTTTTTAGGTAGGTTTTGTTGAGATGGAAGATGACATTCTGGTGTTGCAAGAGCATTCTAAGCTGTGGATCATAATCAGATGGAGATATTTAACTTTGGTTTCAGTGCAGAGAAAATGTTTTTGGATTTCAGATGCCTTCCTGTCATCTTCCTTTCTCTTTTTGCTAGTGCCACAGAGTTTCTCATTGACTATGCAGAAGTGCTCCCTCTTTGGTGTGGTGGTTCTTCTGAGACCCTTGTTTGTCCCCATACACACTGTCAGGAGATTTGCTTTCCTCCTAGAACAGCAGCTAATTAGGTTAATGGTGTTGCTAAAGAAATGTTTGTGGAATTACAGACTTGGGCCCAAGCAGAACAACCAGTTTCTGTTACACCCACAAACACCTGGGTCTTGAACCCAAGGAAATAAGGGAAGGAGAAACAGTACAGGTTTTTCATCCTCTGATTTTCTTTAAATTCCAAGCAAGCTATCTGCAGCCCTCTGTAAAACTTAAATTCGCTATTTTCTATTAAGTTTTGATGATGACTGCGCTACTCAGGCTGGAAATGATGTTTCTGCATCCAAGTGAGATCTGAGAAATGAGACTATTAAGAGCAGCTTTCAGGAAGTGATCACTGTTGCTGTTAGAGATATTGCAGGTATTGTGTCCCCAGTTTGGAGAAATTTACTTGTATGTCTTGAGTCTGAAGGATTTTCCTGGAAATGACCCAACAACAGAATTTCTCATGAGATTTCTCTTATATCCTGGCAAGCTTCTTTCCTGGAGTGTGTTTACAGGCCCCACAGGAAGAAGCAGTATGAAAATCTCAGGAAAAATAGACATGTAAACTCTGAGATGAATTCTGGGGAAGACGTGGGTTGAGGTCAGTTTTTTTAACCCAATTCAGTCATTCATAGACTTAGAGCTGTGTATAGAAAAGGGACAAATAGGACTTGGTTATCTGAAGCTGCAGAGGGCATTCTGTGTGGGTTCAATGGACTTTAGTTCTGTTTTAGTCTACAGAATCACAGCTTAGCTGATAAGCTTTTTGCAAATTCTAAATGGTTTGCCTGTACCAGCTGTACTCCTCATCTTGGGCTTTGCAAAGACATTTGAAATTTTCCATGTGCTGCAAATCTGGTAAAAAATAGTTTCTAATGTTTCTGATTTGAGTGGGAGACAGGAACTGAAAGATACTCTAAAACACAGTACATAATTTTCATCAGTGAAAAGTAGTGTCGTTCAGTTCTAGTGGGTAGTTAATAAGAAACTTAAGGAAGTAAGGTATATGGATTGCTAGAATGGATGACTACAAAAATATTCACAGTAGTATAATGTGAAACACATGTATGATTCTGTGCCTACAGACATGCAAAGCACAAATTTCCTTTTGTTCTGAATCAAAATGTTTCAAAGGAAACAAAACTATAAGAACTGAGCTATAATATTTAGGAAAGTCAGGACAGGCAGGGAGTGAGCTGCAGAAAGGTGGTCTTAAGGTAAATTGAGTAGCTATTTGAAAAAAATAGAGTTGGGGAGGAGTCAGCAAAAAATGAAACATTAATTATGCTAATTTTCCTTTAGTTCCTGTGGTAGATACCCCAAGCACAATGGTACAGAGATGACATTCAGCAATTATCATCCAGCCCAGTGACAGGGAGGTGAGTGCTGACTGTGGGGTCAGCCCAGCAGAGGCCAATGCCATACTGGTTAGGTAGGGAAAAGCACCTAGGCTGGAACCAGCTGCAAATTTAAACCAAAAGATGGCATGGGAGAGCACAGGGCAGTTACTGGGATGATGCTCAGTTCCCTTAACTGGAATTTAGTGGCATGTGGCTCGGCCATATGAGGAAAACACTGAGAAACTGCAGGGCTACAGCAGATCCTGTGATTGTGTACAGTGCAGGAGCTGTGGAAATCCAGCATGGATACTAAATGATGGATGTGGTTTAGTAGCACTTGGGAGCTGCAGGATGTTGTGCTGAGAGGCAGATATGTGATTATCTGATGATAATCTCAGCCTATGAAACCAGCTGCTGCAGAACACCTAGAAAAGGGGTAAGGGAATAAGGGCTTACCTGAAATGATTGAGTCTTGGTGAGGCTGATTCTTGTAAACAATGTAGAGTAAGGAGGGTAAAATATCCACAAAAAGGACCTTATGGGGTGGTGTTCTCATGGCTTGGGAGCATTTACAACACCTTGGCAATGCAGTCCAGAAGTGAGAAGTATGATGGGTTGTACCACAGGAGCGGCTGTTTTTACAGTGTAACAAAAAGCAGCCTGAAGAAAGGTTCAGGTTTAAGGTGTGTGCTGCAGTTAAGTTGTATATCTTCAGGTGGAAAATGCCACATCTGCTTGACTCTTGTTGAACATCAGGCTTCCAGTTTGCATGGGGAATTATTTATTCCTCTTAGGTCGTCTGGACCAAGGTTCAGGTATGACACAGAAGAAAAATACTAGATCCTGCTACTGATTTGGATCCAATTCAAGTAAAAATTGCATGTCTTTTCATTGTTATACTTCTAGGTTTGGGTCAGACCCAAGTGTAAGGAAAATGAGGGCATGAAACATAACCAGCATGATAATTTGGCTCCCTTCTGTAGATTGCTACAAGTTGAAGAAAATTCAGTTCAGCTGAAAGCGTGTTTGTAACTTGACCCTGAAGAATATCTGTGAAAATTGTCCTCTTTTTTTTTTTTTTCTCAAGTGAATGGAAACCAACTCCTTAACTTTGGAATGTTTGAAACATGGAATAAAATCATGTTGAGTGTAACCCCATGAACAACTCTGGACGTTGCAGGGGTTTTCACTGATTTGTGTAGTCCAGTGTTAGATATTCTGTACATGTGCCCAATGTTTACCAGTGTTTGGTTGGTGGGATAGAGGTATGGAGTTGATTTGGGTTTGGTGGAAGAATCTGATCACTATTTCTTATGTATCAAAGGGAGCACTGCAAGGCAATAGACAAATCATTTTTAGCTGCTCCAGTTTCTTTTTTTTTCCCTGGTCTTATTCCTAATGTATATTAAAATTATATCAGATCTGAGGAATGGAAATTGTGGAGTATGATTTGAATGTTAATAGAATTTTAGTTTTCTCTGCACTTTTCTTGCATAAGTGTTCTTTGCAAGGGTTGCAAATGAGGGAAGTGTGACCCTGCCATTTGTTGTGCATGTGTATTTTAGGACTTCTAACACATAACAAAACAAAAGAAGGTAGCTTTACTTTAGGTGTGAACATGAAATGTATTTACTAAATATTCTGAAGAGACAAGTTCAAACAGGAGAAAAAGGCGTAAGGACACCAGAGACGTTCTGATCAAGAAAGATAGGCTTAAGCAGAGATTTACCCTTGTACTCAGAGAACAGTGAGAAAACAGTCTTGATTTTTCTTACCATCACAATATGTCAAGGGCAGTGAGCACATTTTGCCTCTTGATTTTTTCCAGGCAATGCTGACAAGAGCAGAATATTATTAGAGAGAACTGGAATATTATTAGCATATATAGATATACTTTTTTTCCCCAAACCTTATGTTTGATTTCTGTTTGGAAATCCAGTGCAGAATGCTGTGTGTTTATTAGCAGCACAAGCTTATTGAGAGCCACAATGTAGTGGACAGATCCAGCTTCTCAGAGGTTTTGTGCACTGGAGGCAGAGACAATCCCTCACAAGTGAGGAAAGATGATGCAAGGCTGTCAGCTGTACATAAAAATTACCCCCAAATTGCAGAGAGCAGATGGCTGTTAATGGCAAGTGTTTTTAACATAGCTTTATTGTCCCATATTGGGACATTAACTTGTCTCTCTGTTTTGTTTTTTTTTAAAAAGTCACTTTGTAAAAACGACACCTTGGCATGACTTGTATTTTCCTGTTGGTTTCCATGTCATGGTTGCCCAGATTTCTGCAGTCAATGTGCTCAACAAGCAATTAGTGTATATTTCTGTTTCATACATTCTCAGTGATTAGTAACAAAAAACCCCTATTTTTTTTAAGGAATACCATGAGTGATTTTTATTGACTGATTCTTACTGCAAAAGAAGAATAAATGTTGCTTGTTACCACGTGCTAAGCTGATATTTACAGGACTAAATACACAACATAAAACTTCCTTGGACTAGCAAATGTGATAACAGAGGAAATAGAAAAATGCATATGGAACACCCTTAGCTTTTCTGTTTTCTTAACTGCAGGTTGAAAGCTAGCTTTTGGGTGATTAAACTTTTCATTTGGTTGTTAAGTGATAGACATCTTGCTGAACCCAAGCATGCTGCAACAAGCACAGGAAGAGTGTTTATTTAAAGCAGACACAAAAGATTGCACAAAGAGACCCTTAAACAAAATACAAATGTCAGCAAAACTAAACAAAGTAATCATGCACAATTTAAGACTGATAGAGGCAGGCAGTAAATTGGTGACCATTCCTGAATAATTCTTTGGAAAAGAGTCACCCTGGTGATTTGGGAAATCTGTTTGTTTGTTGCAGTTTGTTATCTTTTCCCTACAGGAAATGTAGGAAACTTCCCCATGAAAGCCTGTGCGTTCACCAGGATAGGGCTGCAGTTGGTAGGTTTGACATGTGGGCAGCAGTGTCACCCCAGCAGCACGGGGCTCAGCTGTGTGTTCCTGGAGATTTCAGAGTGAAGAGGTGCAGCCCAGCTGGAGGGCTGGAGTCGTGCAGGGAGGATCCTGGCTGGCTCTGCCTTCTTCCCTGCTGGTTTGTGCTGCTGGGTTTCGGTGCTGTGTTCCAGGCTGCCTGTCAGGAAGGGCTGCCAGGCCACTGAGAAGTGGGATGATGGCTCAGCTGAGACACTCAGCTTGTGCTGGAGCTCTGTGGTGCTGTGGTTATACTACACAGGTCTTTGTCCTGGGCTCTCATGAGCAGAGGAGAATTGTAGGGACCTTGTAGAGTCACTGCAAGAGTGGGAACCAGAGCTTAGCCAGGACTCTGCCCTTCCCTTACTGTGTAGGAAAATCACCCAACCTTTCTGTGACTCGGACTTTGTCCTAGGTGAACGAGCAATGGCATTCATTATCAGAACTGTGGATTAGAAACACTATGCAAATATCAATTTTTTTTTTTGGGGTGGGGGTTGGACCTGGGAAAAGCCACATAGTGGTGATGACTGTGTAATCAATTCTTCTCTGTTCTGAACAAAACTGTAGTCAGCTTCTTGAATATTATCCAGCTTCCCTCTTCCTGCCAGTCTCAGCATCTATTCTTCTCTCCAGAGCCCTTGGCACAGCATTTAACCACATCAGAGTTTCACCAGTTGCAACATGCAGCTTCTCTTGAGTTGGAGTGAGAGAGGCTCCAAGGATGTGGCAGGGAGACAGTAGTCACACTGCAGAAGACAGAAAACTGGTAATAAAACAATACACAAAACATCTTTAGTTTTTTGAAAATTTTTATTAAGAAAATGGAGGAAAATGGATGGAAGGAGGTGAAGGAAAGTGAGGTTGAGAGAGATACCTATGGCAGTTTTTCCAAGAACTGGTGTAGAACAATTAATGAGGAATAGGAAAGAGGCTTCAAAGACTATTTTGGTCATCACCACTAAGGAGCTGGGAATCAGAAAATTGATTGGAACATTAAGACCACTGAGAAATCTGGGCTGTCATCACATCAGCCTCATGTCTAGAAAAACAGCTCATCTTGAGCTCATTCTGTCTGGATGGAAAAAAAATAAGTCTTTCAGATGATTATCAAGACTTTTTTTTTTGTGTTAACTTAAGGCCTATCTTCTTTTGTGTTTTCATTGCCAAATTGCAGTTCCAGAAAGCAGCTGATGTGGAAGAATAGCAGCTATGTTGCATTGTACTGACACTGAATTTTATAAAGCAAGATGAAGGCAGTAATCGGTGTGTTTTCTTGTTCTGCTCTAGAAATAATTGTACAGCTGTCAAATTCTCAGCCAGGAAAACAGATCCAGGACACTGCAGCAGTGAGCATGTATTGGCCAGTACAACAGCTGTCAAATTCTCAGAAAACAAACCCACACAGTGCAGCAGTAGATCTCAGTAGACTAAGATAACTCAATTTCCATGTGCACCTTTGTATTTTCTGCTGCCTTCAAAACATCTGCTCCTGTTTCATCGATCAGTAAAAGTGGGCTGATAAGTGTTTTTCATGTATAGGCACAAAGTTGCTCCATGTAACCTTTTTAACAACAGGAAAGTGTCTGTAATGGCACCAATGACCCATATAATCTAACTTTCAATGGACCGTTCTTGTACTCTTTTAATATTGGCATTTTTAATTAAATGTCTTCTTTTTTCAAGTCAGTGACTAAATTGCAATTGTGAAGCAGGTAATGTTGTAACGAGTGCTGAAAACTGATCAAAACAAAAGGTTGGAAATAGTTGCACACACAAATGCTTTGGTTCCAGAGCTTTAAATCAAATTAAATGGAGGATCAAATGTTTCAGTCACGAAATTCAGTGAAAAGCTCTCAGTGACCTGTGCTGCTGTATAGATTTTAGAATCATTACTAAGTCTAATTCTTGTAACACAGTATCTTTTCTTTCATTACACAGTACCACAGCTAGCAGCATTTTTCTTGACTTGACCTACAATGACTGGAGTTTTATTTATTGTTCCTGTAACATTGTAGCTGCATGTTTTGTCTTACTCTTTGGAATACTTGGTCAGTTTGAGTATTTCAAAACTATGATTTTGAAGCAGTGAAGTGTTTACTTTATTGTGACTATGATCCTTATGCTCTTTACAAACTATGTTTTGATATAGCTCAGAATAAGGTGAGGTTTCTTTTTATGGCTAAGCCTGAAGGTTCCCCTTATATGTAGCAATAAAAGTATTCCAAGTTTCATACCACATGGGATTCTGTGGTTTGTAATGAGTGGCCAACCCAGTGTTTCATTGAGCTGCTTCCTAAGAAAATTCTGCATTTGATAAAAATTTTACCAAGCAGTTTGAAAATAGCAACAAACTGTAAATTCTTTTCTAGATAAAGAAGCTTTTTCATCAGTGTGATATAATGCATTTAATTTTTTGGAGGCTAGCAGTATCAAAGAGCCCTGGTTGTTGACCAGAGACCTCAGTGCCAGGTGGTGGACAAGATGTGACACAAGGCAGACACAAGCTACAGATGAGGAATGGAAGGACTTGGGAAAACTGTGTCAGGCTCTCCAGCCAGCAGTGATGGCAGCTTGTCAGCTGTTTAACCATGATTAAATTGCACATCTTTCAATGCGAAGGCTATAAGGATGGGAGCTAACTGGTTCTTAAATATACAGGTAGTGTAATACCATCGTGTGTAATATATGGGTATTGCCTATCTTTCAAATACACTTAAGTCAGGGATTGAAATGTGTAGTAGAAACAAAATTCATTAACAGACGAGAAGACAAAATATGAAGATGGGAGGTTTCTGCAGATGCTGATTGCCAGTCATTTAGGATGAGCTCTGAACCAGCTTTTGCTGTATGTGGTGAAGTCACAGTGCATGCAATTTAAAACATCTGGTTAGTTGTGCTGTCAGGTCTTTAGAGCACTTAATATAGAGCTTATTCTGAATGGCAAAACAAGGAACAACGCTTGTAGGTGTATGGCAAGCTAGAAGTTTCTGTCAGATGGTGGCAAGAATGTGGCTTTTCAGGTCTTGCTGGAGACTTCAGCTCAATTCAGGCCGTGGAGTATCCGAAACTGTTGGGATCCTGTTATGCCAGACCCAGTCAGATTCCCTGTTCTCTTTTGTGTCTCAATGGATTGAAAGAGATTTTTATCAAAATATACTTTATTAAACTATCCTGTTGCTAAAGAGAAATTAAAAAAGCATAGGAAGCTGTGATGCTGTGATGACTGTCTTTATTAGGTCATTTACTGAGTCCACACCTGAAATTCTGAGAATCAAAGGAATTTTTTGTAACTCATTTCAGTGGATTTTAGCTCAGACTCTGCAGTAGGTTTCAAGCTCTGTCTGCTTTTATTAGGTTGCCCTTCCTGCCTATGGAGTAATTGGAAGAGGTTACTGAGGCTATAAAATACTAACTAATCTAACTTTTTGAACTATGAATATTTTAGCATAAAGAATTATGCTTTCCAGTTCAATTTAGAAGAAAGTTGGAAGCAGAACTCAAATTTCAGGTAATGTGCATGAACAAGTTGCATAAAAAGAAATCAATAATTCTGTCTATACATGGACTGGAGTTGATGGTAAATGTTTGCTTTGTGCAGTTTAGGTAAAGCAGGACAAGGTTTTCTGAAATTCTAAAATAAAATGGTAATAAAATTCTAAAAATTTAATTGTTCTGTTTTAAAATTCAAAGTATTCTGAAAATGTGGGTAAAATTAATTACTGCTGCAGTAGGTATTGCACATTGGATCACTTGAGACAAAAGTGATACTGGTTAGTGCAGCTTTTTTGTCAAAGGAAGAATTGCCCAACTCCTTTGTTGAGTTGTATCACCTAAGTATGCTTGATCCAGCTTAATTATCTCTTTAGACAAATTAAAAGCCTCACAGCTGGTTTATGTAGCTTGGGCTTGTGATGTAAGTTTTGCAGTAATACCCTGTGATGTTACTTAATGCATTAGATTTTTTTATATGGAACAATCAGGGCTTAGAAAATATTGCTTAGACCTTTTATAAGATTTTCATTTGAACAAAAGGATAATGTCCTTCACTGTTCATTCTTAAACATTTTAGGGGGGAGTTTTCCTGCCTGGTGTTGATTCAACATTCGTGTCATTTACTGAAAAGATGCAAAATCCAGTCAGAGGCAGTACAACAGTGAGACCAAGAAACATCAATTTCATGTTTAATAAGCAACACCTTATTTCAGAGAGAAATATATTAGTGAAATTTGTTTTATATACTTCACTCTGTTCCAAGAGTACTTTAAAGGAGCTCAGATCCTTACATAAGAGAATTTTCTGTGTGAATCTTAAAAGAGAGTATTTTCTGTGTAAAATGCTCTTAAATTCATGGGCATTATTATGCTCTGGTAACTGCTTGGTTCTGAAGGACAAAGTCACTCTGGAAATGCATTGCTGAGGTAATTTTTCTGAAACAGAAAATGCCAGGGCTGCTACTGATATGAACTTGTTGCTTACATGATTGCACAAGCTGCTTGTCAGGAAAAGGGCCCTGCCTCAAAGAACTTGTAGTTGGGACAAAGAAAAGGAAAATGTTGGAGCACAAGGGGTTGCAGATAAAACACAAACGTGATCGTGGCTAAGGAAATGCAGGTCCTGTCTGCGACCTAATTTACAGGGAAGTAGAGTCTTTTGAGTGCTTCAAAATAAGTCTGATATTTGTGCACAAGTTTAAATTAATTATCTAAATAATTTTAGACAAGAACTTTGGACTTTAGTGGAGCACTTCCTCTGATTTGTAACCTGCCTGAGGGACAGACTGGAGCTAGCTGGAAACTTTCTGCCAAAACTGTTTTCCATCAGAAAAGGCAGATTCATTGATACCAAAATATTTTGCAAAAGCATCATTTTTTAGTGACTTTCTACAAAGACATGGGATGGGTTCTGACAGGCTTCATGCCTGATTTCATGGCTCCTGGCCATGAACTGTGAGGTCTGTGGCTCTGGGATAGCCTTGACATGCTGCCTGCCTCTGGAGATCCCCAAAGACCTGGCACATACCATGGGTACTTTGAGGGCTTCTGGGCAGCATGCCACACAACTGGAAGTGTAGGAGCCACGATTCCCAAGCTCTGTGATTTCCTGCTTTCTTACGGCTCGCAGGGCTTTGAACCCCTTGTTGGTTCTTTTGGGGGAAGCAGGGAAAGACAGGAGCACTTGGTGACATTGCTGAGCCAGGAGTCTTGAAGCTGGGGAGCTGTGCTTTCAGGCTTGGCTGTGCTCTGAAATGATGTAAATGAAACGCTGATTATTTGTAACAAATTCCTAAAAAAATTCTCTTCTGTGGGAAATGTCAGTGTCTGTATTGCCCAGGGGAATGCACTGCCTGTCTTCTCTGCCACCTGCTTGGGGAGCTATCTGTAGACAGGAGGGAAACCTCCAGAGCTCAGGTGGCATCAGGGCTGTACTTGGGGCCACAGCCACTCGAGTTGGTGTATGGCTCCAGTGAAACAGCAATTATAGCCAGTGTTTTGGTTTCATGAGGAAGTCTTTATGTGGGAGTAGACTGCATATATTACCTGTGTGTGTACAAACAAGCAAAAGTTAAGCATGTATTTATCTATATAAATGTCACTTTCGGAGCAGTGTAGGGTCTGCAGATCCTTCAGGCAGATGTCAACATCAGACGAGCTGAGATGGTTTCTTTGTTATGTATTGCAAGTGTTCCTGATACACTCCTGTTGTCAAGAGGAATGGTTATGATGTGGATTCTGATGTGGTCTTTCTAAAAACCTCAGTATGTGTAGGAACATAAATACTGTGTTATCTTAGATGCTGTGGAATGCTGTAAAGCCATAGGCTTGGGCGCACTGAAGGACAGGGGTTAATTTCAGTAGTTGAAGGCCCTTGAGACTCCTGGAGGGCAAAACAAGCATTTGATCTCTGTTGTGAGTCTCTGTTTGTGTCTCTGTATGGGTGTATGCTTTAGAATGGCATTTGGTTTTACAATGCAAAATTGTAGACACATGTAAGTGGCCATAGGGGGAGACTTCCAAAAATAAAAATGCCAGCAAAGTTATCCCATGCTTGCTGACTTCTGGATCATGGTTCATCAGTGAAAGTTAAATTTCTAGCTGCCATTTGGTGCCTTTGGCAGTCTCCCTATAGATTTCTAGCAGTTCACGTTTTGATGTTTGCTGAGAGTGCTCAAGGGTTTGCTTGTTTCTTGATGTGAAATCACTGAAGTTGGAGATGCAGAGGAAATATAGGGAAAGAGTCAAATGAATGTTGATTGCTTCTGAGAATTAATTCCACACTGCCTTTCTGAAGGTTCAGTGCGTATTAGATGCAGTGCAGTGGCATGACGGACTGGTAAATACCACTTACTGAGCCCATCACTCATTGCAGGAGAGGACCTGGACCATGCAAATTGGATGATGCTGTGTTTGAGAACCAGACAGCCCATAATTTTAATCTGTTAAAAAGGATTATGAATGACATCGATGAAATACAGTGTCAATTCTTTGCAAGATGCCTTTTCTCTGCGACAGCATCTGGAAGCAGAGCCCAGCAGCAGCACTGAACGCCCACTCAGAGCCTTTCACCAACTTTGATCTCCTTTCAGGACTAAGCCTAAAACAATGTCCTATTGGAAACCAAAGAGGTAGAACTGCTTTGCCATGCAGAGAGTTGAACCTTCCCACACATGTGTTTATTAATGTGAACAAGCTGATGCAGCTGTATTAACATCATAATGTTCAGCAGCCTTTAAGCTGCCAACAAACTTGTTTGAAGACAGTCCAGTGCTCCCTGGACACACTTGACTCGCTGTTCCTTTTCGTAGCAAAGTCACTGTGATGATGTTAGAAGATATTCAGTAGTTTCTACTTTAATTGATATTTTTCATAATTAACATGTGATTTCTTTATAAACCAGTAGGGAGAAAATTCTGTTCAAAGTCAGCACTTTCTCCTGACCAAAGTGAGTCCACTGCTGAGGAATACAGAAGGATCAATAAGCAGTCTTGATAACATACATTAAAGACTGCTTCCAAGCTGTGTACTGTTAGGTTTGCTTCCTTTTGGAAAGAGCCAAACCTAAGTTGTGCATGCATGTGACTAGATTAACCAGAATCTGTCTTGCAGAATTTGAGGAAACACTCGAAGCATAAGTATTGAGTGCATCTGGCAATAATGCGCCTTTCTCAGTTTCTTGTTGTCTGTACCTTTAAGAATATCAGATACTTGTGTTTGAAGTCAGATTAAAAAGGAAAAAAACACCACCAGAAGCAAAAATACTTGAATAAGAAGCAGAGTCCCAGTTCCCTAATTTTCCCTTAGTATTTCTTCTATTCCTTAAACTGTTCTCTGGGCTCGTAGGCTCACCAGCTGAAAGTGGAGTGTTTCTAATGCCAGTAGTACCCCAGCCAGTGTCATAGAAATTGATGTGAGCTCTGTATCACTGTGATACTCTCCTGTCCCTCGCAGGGATTTGGGGATAGACAGTTATTAAGTGTGACTAGGAATTGAAATTTAAGGAGTGATCAGTTCAATGGCTACTTCTTGCTCAAGGCATGGTATGTAGTTGGTTGACCTAGGCAAAGAAAAAGCAAAAAATCACCCTGACAGCATGTGATATATCAAAGTACAGAATTTCTGCGATTGCTATATCCTATCCAAAAACTCTTTGATAATTAAAAGATATGCTTCCATTGCCAATCTGTTGTATTAATAGTCTAATCCTAACCATAAACACACCTTTTTAAATTAATTTAATTAGCTATGAGTACAGTGACTGCTCCATCACCACGTTTAAGATCCTTTCTTGCAAACCCTGACTCAAGTACATATGTCGTTCCAGTCCTTGCGCCTACTGAACGTGAGTAAGCCTTATGTGCATAAGGGAAATCTTTCTGGGTAAGACCTGTAGCTGTGTTTGACTGGGAGCTATTGCCAAGATTTCAAAGCGTGGAGTACTAGTAGGACACCAAATATATACAGATAACTTGTTTCCAAAAATAACTGTTGTGGGTGTTTCAG
Organism: Erpornis zantholeuca; assembly: GCA_013400515.1. Taxonomy (NCBI): domain Eukaryota; kingdom Metazoa; phylum Chordata; class Aves; order Passeriformes; family Timaliidae; genus Erpornis; species Erpornis zantholeuca. Next base: position 944,404 of record VZTN01029686.1, on the reverse strand, counting down.
TTGAAGGGAACGCTAGTAAATATGACCTCAGGGAACTGGTATCTATTTTTACAGGGATTACTGTGGCAGAAATATGGCATAGAGAAACATCTACAGCTACCTGCTGCTTTGATGCATAATTTTACATTCATGTGAGCATTTTATGCTTTTGTACAATTGCATCATTTTCAACTTTTTTTTAAACTTCTGGGTCATGTAGCTTTAACCATGCTCAGACTGAGAGATCTTCATGCAGCCTCTTCCAGCTGCCAGTCCTGAACCTGGGATGTGGCACACTTAACTAGCCCAGTGGACCTTCTCTGGAGGTGCTTCAGACCTAAACTGACAAGGCACAGCAAGGGAGTGAGAAGACTCATGTGAGTGTCCACATGACTGCATTTAGTGGAACAGACAGAGGAACAGCTACGTTGTGCAATATCTGAGAAGACTGATTAGCCATGCCCAGGCAGGAGCACCATGTTAACATGACTGTTGTTTTTAGGATCTAAGATAGCTGTGAATGAGTTATGTGGAGATTGAGTAATGTTTCTCTGCTTGGCCCCACCTTGTGCTGTGCAGACACGCCTGGTAGAGGAAGAGCTGCCTACCCCACATCAGGCAGCATGTCCTGTTCAGCCAGGAGCTGCACTTGCTCAACCTCTTGTCTCCATCAGTACCTCACAGCAGTTTGTCACATCCAACATGTGGTGAGCGCTCTGCTGAACTTTTTGCTTTCTGTTGGAACCTAGACTGGTGTTTAAATATGTGAATATTCTTTGTGTCCAAGATAAGTTGTTGAAACAACTTGTGAAGGGGATTATCCAGGTTGTTCCTGTTTTGCTGGTGTACCTTGCTGTGCTCTTTGTAATGGCTCAGTTTTTAACATTACTGCATAACTTCCAAGATCAATGAGAAAAAAACCCAGCAAAAGGCATCTTTAAACACAAGCTCCATTATTTCTGGATTTGGCAAATCAGAGTCTTATCCTGCAATCAGTTGGTAAGGCTAAGTGGGCACACAGGTTTAAGAGCAGAGAACAAATAGCATTGTGGCCAACATCTCAGTGAGAGACGTAAAAGTTCAAGTATTATCAGCACTGCCTTATCTGCAGCACAGTGTGCCAGCAACCCAACTGCCAGGTTATTTCTGATGGATATGTGTCATGTATTGCATCATTTTAATTGCTAGTACTCAGGTGTCTGTACTTGCTTTCCAAGAGGCCAGCATCACAGCCAGCTCTGGGCCTTGGAAGAGCAGGCCACTGCCTAATTCATCAGCCTGTAGCTGCCTGTCAGGTCTGCCTGGGGGTGAGGAGATGATGGTCGGCTGTTTTGACTTGTGCCACTCTTCCTGCCTGTGCAGGGAGGGGATGGAAGGAGTGGGGAGGTGAGGAGCAGTTTTACTGCACCAAGAACTGCTCCTCTCTGTAGCAGTTGCCATCATCTTCCACTTCAGCTTCCCTTTAGGGCTGTTTTGCAGCCCCTGGTCCTTCCTCTTCCACTTCTTCTTCCCTGAAAGGTGAGGGGCCTCATTGCCTCCTCTCATCCCTGGTGACCCAAAGAAGGTGGATATGGAGGTCCTGCCTGTCTGAGAACCCTTATTAAGACAGTGTGTCTTCTGAACAAAAATGTTTTTCACAGTTTTGTTGTTCCCTTAGAAGGTGTTTTCTGCTGGCTTGTCTATAGCAGTTAACTTGACTTGTAATTGCAAATGAACATCCAGTCACTCTGAGTAAAGTTGCTTACTGGGGCAGTCTTCTGTTATTAAACCAGGACTGAGACTATATTTGAAACAACTAGACATACTGTGAAAAAGAACACTATTGGCAATTAGAATAAGAGGCACTGACTTCATTTTAGGAGCATTAATACCAAAGCAAGGGGATTTTCTTGGATCTGTATCTTCTCACCATTTTTAGCTGAATTCTCTGCATAAAGAGTTCATTTTGTTTTCTTTCATCTGGATATTTTACTTTTATCAAGACGTGTACAAAAGTAGGGAGGTCACGTTTGCTGTAACACCACTGACAGAACTGGGTTTTCCAGGAATAAATGCTTAAAATTCATTTTATTTCTGGGTGGGAATAATGACACCTTCACATTTTGCTCTCAGCAAAATATTAACTCTTTCCCCTGGACTTATTAAACATGGTGTGGTGGGTTAACGTGTCCGGCTGCCAGCTGCCCACAACCCCACACCCCCTTCCTCAATAATAAGATGTAAAATCTTCTGGGTGAGATAAAGCCAGGGAGATCAATTCCAGTTATCCTCATGGGCTGAACATGCTTGATTTGGGGAAAATTAATTTCATCCATCGCCCATTAAAATAGAGTTGATTGGTGAGAAACTACCCCCCATGGGCTGCAGTCTCTCAGGGTACGCCTGTTCCCATGGGGGAATCGCTGTTCCAGTACCTGGAGCATCTCCTGCCCTGTTTCCCCTTGGCCCCAGAGCAGGCAGGGCTGTTCCTCACACCCACTGCCTGTGGGGCTCTGCCTGCCCTTAACCCCATTTCACAGAGGCTTCACCAGCTGCTCTGGGGACTTGGCCATACCCTGCGGTGGGAACAGGCTGGCACTGGTTGTGTCCTGCCAGGGCAGCCCCACCCTCCCCTGCTGCTGGAACCTAGAGAAGGACACCCAAAACTCAAGAATGCTGAAGAAATGTGGCCAGAATTGCTGAATGCCAAATTCTAGAGGCACAGGGTTGTTAACTAAGTTTGGTCTGGGGACTCCTGCTCACATCTCGTCCTTGTGACCGCCTCCCAGTACACCTGCTCTTAGCCAGCTGAGTACTGGGAGCAAAGGGGAGGATGGGCTGGCCAAAGGGTGGTAGGGCAGCTGCAGAGACTCCAGGTGTGACATGCCCAGCCTCTAGGGGAATCCTTTTGACAGAGAGGTTCTCACTGTGCAGGCTTTTAGCAAGTCTCCCTTGTCTCTGTGAGTGTGAACGCGCTGATGTGAGAATATTTGACCCAGCTTTTTAGTCTTACTAAAGGCTCTTAAACACACTCTGCAGAAAATAAGGTGGCACAATGTCAGTGACCTTCATGCTGAAGACAGGATTTCCCAATTTTGAGGTAATTACCCTGCTCTGGAAGCTCCTAAGGGGTTTATGAGTGTTCAGAGAGGTTCTGCACAGGCACTGCAGTTAATTTCTTTGAGATTTGAAGCAATACCTGGAGTGATCTGAACATGCACTTTTCTTTGCTGTATAGGTTCTTTCAAATAAATATCTACATCTTATTCCAGACTGTTCAGCCTTAGGTCCTACTCCTGGGTCCTCTCGCAATTTTCAACCCCACTGCTGAGTGCAGGCCAGCTATGATAGGAGATCTTATACAGCCTCTGAAGCCCTTCTGCCTATAGACCCACCACTGAGAAGCCAGAGGCTCTGACAAAGCATGCTTTGGGAATTTCTGCCTTTTATTAAAAACTTGCAGGTTGAGATGCTGCAAAATTTCCAGTCAGAAGCAGAGAGGGTTGGAGTGAGCAGCAGGTCAGCAAGGCAGCTTTCTGTCAAGTGTGGGATGTTAGTCCAGCAGTTGGATGTCACCACTGACCCTGGTGAAACAGCCCTCCTGGCAGCAAGTCCAGCTTGCCTTTGTGGGGCTTGTGAGTGCCAAAGGCAGCAATAAATGTGTCAGAAGGCATAGAGCTTGCTCTGGGTGGACTGATGGTCACTCCCTGGCTGGAGGTGAGCCACGCTGACGTGTACTCATTGCCCAATATTGCTTGGAGAAAACAGCTACAAAGATCACAGTTAGGAATGCTGCAAGGTGGTTGTAAACTTCCTGAGTGTGATGACAGTGAAGAACATCTTAGTGTGCTGGTTTCTGCTCTGGTGGTGTTTCTGAAACACTGGCTGAGCACCCCAAGGGGTACTGAGGGCATAGTACAGTCATTGCCCTCCAGTTTCTGTGTCTCATTTTTTTTTCTGCATTGGGTTTATTAAAAGCCTTGTTTTGTCAAGTGCTGCAGAAGTACACACCTTTATTTCCACCTTTATTTCCTTTCAGTAGGAAAGTGTGCCAGAGATCAGGGACCCTGCTTTATAGCACCAGAACATACAAAACATGTGGCATAGAGAATATTTGAAGTGGCAGAGAAAGATGCTTTCCTCATCAGGATACACACTTACCCTTTCTTTTGCCTCCTTGTCTTATCAGAGTTTTATCTTGCTTGCTCAGGTTTAATTCTATTGTGTCATTTTCTTACAGTCTCCTATCTCTCCTTTTCCTACCTCACATATTTTGTTTTTATAATTAAATTGTTGCCCTCACCTGAATATGCATGCCCTTGCTTGACATTTTTGAACTTTGAAAAGGAGCCTGTATCCTGCAAAGGTAAAACACTGTGATGCTGGGAATTGTTATTGCTGTTCCCTACCTTCCATGAGTTGTAAGCTGAGTTTTAAAGGTGGTACTTTCACTGCTGGGTGCACAGCCTGTTTTCAGTTCTGACACAGACACCCATGAGAAACAAGTCTTTCACAGTCCCATTCTTGAAAGAGCTCTCTTCTTTTCCTTTAGCCACTTAAATGTGGTAGCTTTCTGTATCCAACAACCACAATAGAAGGTTTAAATCCTTTTGAAAATTTTCTTTTTAGTACTTCCCTTTTTCATGGGGGCATTATGAGGCAGCTGGAAGTGATTGCTACAATAATTATGAACTAATATAAATTATGGCATCTTCAAGTCCTGAAATAAATTTATACAGTTCAGCAAGGTTCCTTCTCACAGCCATTCATTTTGAGAGTATTCAAACTTAAATGACTTAAGATGTTACGAAGGCAGAGCAAAAAGCAGCATTTTTCAAAACAGGAAGTAGAGCAGAACAATTACTGTTTAATGATACTGGAATTGGAAAACATATGATGAAGCAGGAGTGTCAAGTTTACTGTGCAGCTTGCTACTAGGACAGGATGCTTTTTGGCAGAGTTCACCCTATTTCTGTTTTTCCCCTTATACATCTACCCTGGTGATATGAAAGGATTCCAGTAAAAGCTAATCCAATCCTTGGAATCCCCCATCTCTCCCCCCTTCACCAGTCTGAGGCTTGCTCACGGCACCGCTTCGGCTTTTCCGCTTCGAGGCCAGCAGGATGCTTCTCCCAGAGTGCTGCAGCCCTGCGAGCCTGGGTGCTGCTGTGGGATGGTCCTCATTAGGGGAAATAACCCAGAGGTTGTGGCTGCCTTGCAGTGTATCCTCTGACAACACATCCTTTACTTAAGCAGACTTGATTAAGAATGGGTTTCACTGCTTTGAAGGTCATTATACCAAATATCAGTCAAACCAATATAAAAATTTCTTAGCACAATTTTTGACTGGAAAGACAGCACAGGACCCCAACTTCCCCAAGACTAAAATATCTTTATGTATTTGTCAATAACCTCATCCAAGCTGACAACAAGAGTAGTTCCATCTGAATCATGCAAAATCTATTTTTTCTTGTATTTTCTCTCTCTGTAGCCTGAAAAAACAAATTTAAATTTTGCCAGCAGTGAGGTATGTTATACAAAGTATTTTATTTAGAGGTTGCTCATTTCCATGGTAGTTTTGAAACACCAAATCTATTTTAAAATATTTCTGCATATACTAGCTTATATGGTCTGTGTTTCTCTATGCTTACTGTCCAGTTGCTTGGGGCATTTACATGGAAAGAAATTTTCTGTTTCTTAACTGCATCTGTATCATCTTCCAGTCCCTTACCTGAAGTCGTAATCCCTTGCATATGACATTGCAGCTGAGTGTGCAGATGACATCTCCAGCAGAGGCCTGCTTCAATTGGGAAATCAATGCCATGAGCAGATGAGGGCTCGGAAGACAGTTATTCAGCTTGAATGGGAATTTTTATAATGAAGGTTGACAGATGAGAAAATATGGAGATTTAGGGTATGTGGCATAAGAGCCAAAAAATTCTGTTTACAGGTGAAGCGTACTGTGGTTACTCATTCCATCTTGAAACCTTCTGTAGGTTAAAAAATGCTCTTAATTTGAACTGAAATGGCTTTTGAATATTTTAAGTATGCTAAGTTGTTCAGGCAGGTACTTAACAATAATGTTGCTGTACTGACAACTGCCCTACCCAATTAACAGTGCAGGTAATTCGACCACTGTGATGTCTCCCTGCTGGATGGTCAGTGGTTTTGGCTCTTTTGCCTCTTCATTGCAGCTTTCCTTTACTGGATCTTTTCCCATTTTTATTTTAATCTGAGTTCTTGTAGCTCTGCGGTTTACCTGAATAGTATTTTGTAGTCCAGATTTTTACAAAATTATTCTAGAAGTTCAGAGTCTTTAAAAATCACAGCCTGCTTAGGTGTGGTGGAAGCCTTGGGGGGAAAAAAAGTTTTGTTGGGTTTATTTTCGGGAGAGCAAAGATTTGCTGTGAATATTATTGCAGGATTGAAATGTAAATGTCCATTTCTTCTCTATAATCCCTTGTAAGAAATTGAACTGTCCTTTACGTTAACTTTTGCCTGGGTATATGCTTGGGAATTTATCAGCTTTTGGGACAGAATTGCCTTTAGCTTCAATCAGAATATCTCACTGATACTGGATCTTCCATAATTCTGGCAGTGAAAGACACCCAGCTCCACAAAGAAGCAGATTTTTCTTCATTGTCACCAAGCTCAGTGACTGTCTTTTGTTTACTGAGGAGCGAAGCCAGACTTGCTAAAAATGTTGTGATATTTAGCAACATTAGTTATAGTCACTACATCACCCTGCTGCTTTGCTTTCTGCCTTTGCTCCCTGACAAATGACAGAGCAGTACAAGCAATATGTAACTTGCCTCCGTTTGTTTTGATAAGGGCGTGATTTTTATTTTTCTTCAGTACAATGCAAACAAAGCAGAGGAGGGTCAGTGCAATCAGGTAATCTGCTACAAGCTCACCTGCTTGTTTCTGAACCAAAGTTCAGTTTCATGTTTTAAACTAGTGATGCAACCTTGTTTTAGAGATCAAGTGGAGATGATTTGTCACTTCAGTAGTGACACCTGCCATCCTGCCTTATGCTGCTCTGCTCTTCCCATTTCAGGAGCTTGTGCTATCTGTGAAAATGAACTGGGTCACCATTGTCGGGGCATGATCAGGTTTTTATTTACTTGTTTTCTGTAGAGCTGGGTGCAATAGTATGTTCTAAACATAAGCTCTGTTTTGAATATCAGAAATACACACAACAAAACAAAGATCCAAGCCATCATAAGATCCAAGAGGCATCTTCACAGCCCTCATCAAGCCTTAATTCACAACAATAACAAGCCATATTACGTTTGTTCAAAACATTGGGCAGATCTTCATAAGACTGTTAGTTGAGCAAAAAAATCAGACATTTTTATCTTTACTGGACTGTGTAAAGAGCCCCCCAGAGAGAGCTTTTTTAGAAGGAGGGGATGTGCTAAAATGGCAGGTGTTGATATTCCTGATGAGGAGTTAGGCTGAGGGTTAGGGTGGCAGAGATCATTTTATCCATCGAGGCACAGGTCATAAAATTCAGCCAAACTGATGTTAGTAGAAACCAATGTCTCCTCTTGACTGTTATTCTATGGTCAATCCTACTTCTAAATTGAAAATGTTGGGGTTTTTTTAGCATTTCTGTTAGGGACTTAGATATTGAAAGGGTCAGGGATCCAGCTTACTGCTTGCTGTGCTGGAAGAGCCTATTGTCAACAGGGCTCTAAACCCTCCATCTGTTTTCTGTACTACTAGGTTGTTTTGAAGGTTTGGAACTGGGGTGCTGAAGGTGCCTCAAAATAATGAACAGTGCCTTATGTTTTACTCCAAGGGTTGATTTTTCTGGCCTGAATTAATGTTTGCTTTGATTTTTGGTCAATTTTTAGCCCAAATTGACTCAGTCTTGGAAAACTGTGGTTCAAAATTTCATGGTGGTGGTTCAAGGTTCAAGATTTATTTTTTTTCTGGATTCTGGAGACTACAGAGAAGTGGGAGCTGACTGGTGCAGATAAGTGCTGGTGAGTTGGGGGAGTTGTTCCCTGGGTATATCTGAGGAGTTGTCTATTTTTTTGAAATTTTTTTTTCCACCAAGCTGGCTGACTGAGGTAAAAATATCAGCTTGTCTGTATCCCATCTGAGGACTCTGCTGTGCTCATTCCTATCTGATCTGATGATCTCTACCCTGAGGAAAGAGCGAAGAACCAAATGACAGCTGCAGCTTTTCAAAGTCATAAAAGAGGGAAATATGTGTGTACATACTTATTTATTTATTTTCTCTCCTTATTCTCTGTTTTATGCTGAGGCTATGAAGACTATGGAACTTTTTTTTTGAGCCCTTAAGGTATATCCAGTGTCACTCAGACATCAAAGTTCCAGAGCTGAAATGGAAAGAGAACAACCAAATTGCATTTAAAGGTTAATAAAATAATGCTTGTGTTTTCTGTTGTCACAGAATGCTAAAAAGAAAAACATTACCTTCATGTTTACAAAAGTGAACAAAAACTAGAGAAATGTGAAGTCAGCTGTGATTAGCTTAGCCTTTGTTCTAAAAATGATACATCCTTGTGTTGTATCAGAGACGGGATGGGCTCCTGAAGCTCTGCTTTTTTGTTTTGCCAGATATGACATGATCTCAGTGGCCATTGATAACTCTATTGTAGTTCATGTGATTTTATTACACCTAATTGAAAACTAAAGGTTCACCCTAACATGAGAATTTTCTGTTAGTCTCTTGGAATCTGGATGGCTTTTACATGTGCAAAGCTGAATATTACCATCCTTACACTTCACATATTGCCTGTGCTTATAACGGGTGCAGGGATAAAAGCAGGGAGGTTATTGCCATGTAGCAAAATTGCATGAATCTAAGCAGCCCTTTGACTCATATGGCTGAGTTTAACTTTGGTATCACTTGCTCTTTGAAGTACAGATGCAGTTTTGTGGGTGTAACACAGGAGGGAAGAGAGCTTGTAACTTGGAAGCTCCACAGTGTGTGAAAACAAGTTAAAACTCCAGAAGACTTAGCAGTTCTTTTAAAATTTTCCCCTTTTTGGATACAGCCAAACATTTCCTTCCTTACAGCTTGTCACCCTGCAGGCCAAAACCCCACATTGCTCAGTGGAATCAGAATCCTCTGGGATTTCAGCACTACCACTCACATTATTCATGAAACAGAGGTCACTGAAGTCTACGAGAGCAGAAAGTATTAGCAGAGCAATCAGAGCTTGTGAAGTTCACTGAATTATTTGAAATTCTTCCTGTGGTGAGGTCCAAGTGTCAGTCTGACAGACTCGACAAGCCTCATGTCTTTCTTTAAAAAAATGAAAAAGGCATATCATGGTAGTTTGGAGGTCCAGATGAACCAGGAAGGAGGATACTGGCAAAATTTGCGAGGCATTAAGTGATTCTTTTTTCCCAGGAGTATTATAAAGGGATCTGTTATGTGCATCTGCTCGTTCTATTTTTGATTCTTAGCCTGAGATTCCTCACACGGGAGGCAATAATCCTGCACTGTGTTAGATTGTATCATGTCACACTGAATGTTGACCTTGGCTGACATAATGTGACATGCTACAGTTGAAGGAATGTAACCCAAGCCAATGTATCATGTGCTCAATGTTAATCTAAAGTTATTATCTGTGAACACAGCAAAAGGTTTGGATGGTGTGTTACACGGAACTGCCTTGGCTTCCTCAGGTGGTCTGAGCTGTGAACGTCCAAACCAACAACCAAAACCAACAGAGAGAAGGAACAGGGGTGCAAGCTGGGCCAGTGTCTCTCTAAGAGTCAGTAATGAGGGTGATGCCTTAGGTTTTAACTTTTCTATGTTTCCAATCCTGCACTGCCCAGCGTCACTCTGCAGTTCCCTGGAGCTCGTTCAGTGCTGTTCTCTCATGCTCACACACACACAACAAAGCCTCTCCAGCTCTCCAAGGACACCCAGACCCTCCTAGGCCCAACAACTGCAAACCACAACCTTGGGGAGAGGGGGGCAAGCTTGGGGAAATTCCATCCTTGGCTGGGTTCTGCTTGGTGAATTGATGCTGATATCAAGGTGTGAAGAACTTGTGAGCTGTCATTGTCCATGTTGGGATGCACTGAGGCAGGAGCCTCTGGAGCCCAGAGTGTACCTCTGAAGGCCTTTCAAATAAATCCCTCCTTTATTCCTTTATTCCTGTCTAGTCTCTTGTTTCTAGGTAGCCATTTAAGGCATCAAGGTACTGACCAGTTTAGGAGGGGTCTGCAGCTAACCTGCTGAAAGGCACCTCAATAACCACAGCAGCCTAACCGTGCAACACAAGCACTGGTGTCGATGGATTCACCCCTGGGAGTTTGTCTGTAGGGAGCTGTTCATATACACTTCAGGGTAGATTTGTTGCAGAATGCATTGCTCAATATACTTATTGATGTGACTTTAGGTAAAGCAGTTAATGTAAATGTTTGGCCTTATGAAGTTAATCAATTTTATAACATTTCATTTGTTGGTCTTCTTGCTTGATCCTTTGACCCACTGCAGAATCATACCCAACACTATGTGGGTTATCTCTGTTGTTTTCCTAGGGAGACTGAGAAAACTCTGCTTGTTGTCTTGGAAGATATTTTGTAAATTACATGTCATATTAAAACATGCCTGAAAGTTAATTGCTTAAATTTAAATACTAAACAAAATATTCAGAGCTAGAATTGTCTTGTTCCTCCGACAGTTTAGCAGTACTCAGAGCCTGCTTCTGTTTCTCCTGTCATGTGTTCCTCTAACAGGATCATGTTCTTTAATGTGATCACAGGCTGGCTGACTTCTTAGTGCCACCTTCATTCTTAATCAGCTAGCTCTAACTGACAGGGGTTATTATTCTTGACTTTTTGTTAGGCCAATATTTTCAGTCCTTGGTGCTTAAAAATTAGCTTTATAAAGCTTTAATTGTGCATCTGCTTTGGTGAAAACCCTAGGCAACCCAAGCTGGAAACATTTTAAAAATGAGCTAACAGTGTACCTAGTGGCTTAATTTGATGAATGTTGGCATGTGGATTTGCTGCAGATGATAATCAAACATTGGTTTTATTTCAAACAGGGGCAAAAAGGACTCAGATTAAGAAAAGAAAAAAGTATCTGGGTACACAGGATTTTTAAATGCTGTAAATCTTGAGTGCCTTAAATCAGGGTTTGGAGTACCTTAGAGCACCTAGTAAGAAAAATGGAAGCTATATCTACTTCCTTTGCAGGATGTGCCTTTCCTTACTCTGAACTGCCCTTTTGATCATAGATCAGTGCTGCATTCTTGGCTGTACTGGGTTTGATTGTGCTTACATTGAAGATAACAAAAAATTCCCATTCTTTCCAGGAGCACAGGTCTAGGCTATAGTTAGTCCAGTAGCTGTGTTTGTGGGTAAAGCTTTCTTCTCTATAATTTAAAAATCCTCAAGACTTTAGTAATTAAAATAATTTCATGAAATTAAAAAAAAAAACTTTGTCTCTTATGGTCCTTTTAGTTTTCTCTATTGCTGTTAAATTAAAACTGTGGGCTGGTGATGGAAATATTTGCAGAAATTTATAGCAGAAAGAGTAGCACTGCCATTATCTAATAAGATGAAGTAAAGGATGATAATTTGTCCTGGTCAATGTCAATATTCTAAAAAAGTAACTAAAAAGAAAGAAAATTACATGCATTTTTCTCTGACAGTAGACTAGACTCAGCTGTGGTGCAGACTTTCCCCCAGGTTTAACTAGCCAAGCAGTGGATGTCAGCAACAATCTGATCTGGGTCCTCACTGTGGATCATTGTGGGGCTGATCTAAAAACAGGAGAAGAGATAAAGCAGCATAGCAACAGACTTGCAAAGAAAGTAAAGGCTTATGTAATACAGTTTTCCTGCTTCCTGTTTAAAACATTACCAGGAGCATGGGAAAATTAATTTATTTTGCTGGAATTAAGGAGGTTTCAAGATTGTGAGTAGCCAGGCTTAAGAGGGTCATCGAAATACACAACAAAGCTCAATGTAAAGCCTTAATTGTGTTTGATGTTCCCAACTCAAAATAGGGAAACCATGGAGAAGCCAGGTAATTCTGAACACTGATTTCCTGAGAGGAGCTTCAGCCCCAGTCTGAATGCAGTCAGGAATAAAAAGACATTTTATTCAAATGTCAGGATGAAGCAATGCACTTGCAGCATTGCGAGGACAGACCTATTATGAATGAATTTTCAACTCTTTAGCACATAAATCAGCAGCTAAACTAATTAAATATATATAGAGAAAAGGGCTCTAGTCCATTCTAGGCAGTGTTGCTCAGCAAAAGGGCTATCAGTTGAATAAAATACTGGAGGAAAGGCCATAAAATGGCATACAGCAGATTGTTGATGACACCTGGAGTTGCCAAAGAAGGATAGAGTGAGTATGAGGAAGAAATTGCATTTCTGTGTACAGTAACCTCTGACCAGCCTGATAAATCACAGCTAGTTGGAAGGTATTCCAAGGCCGGAAACTCTAGGGCAGCATGCAAGGCAGAGCCTCTTGAGCTGCTGTGAGATGCTTTCCATTTGGGAAAAAGGTACAAAAGGACAAAAAAGTTCCGGAGAGAAATGGGATGTTGGAGTTAAGAGAGCTAAAATAAAACCTCAGCGGGCAGGGAAATATTACTGGTAGCTTTTCCCTCATTACTTTGTTCCCTCCTTTTTGAAGTTAGTGATACCATGTACTCTGAGAACAGGAGATATTGAGAGGGTTCAAGAGACTGTCCCTCTACAAGCAGTGTTAAAGGTCTAAAGTCTCTACAATTGCAAATTCTTTGTGGAACAGAAGGACTTGATAGATTTAGAAATTGCTGTATATAGTGTCAGTAGAGCAAACAATTTGTTAGAATCTTTGCCCCACAGCACAGTCTAACAGAACATCTTGCCCACCTTTGCCATGTCCCACTGAAGTCAGCACAACTTTGCACACATGTCATGGAGCTGAGTCTAGAAGAGGAATAAACATAAATATTTCTGGAAAAATGTTCTAGAAATAGCATGGGACTACAAATGGAAGAGGCATAGAGAATGAGTATTTTCATTGCACTTCCAAATAGAGTGAGATATGTTCCCTCTCCTTTCCCCAAACCAACAATTCTCAAAAGACTCATTAAAAACCCTCTTCCCAAATAACTGATCATATTTTCATACCCTTTATTTGTCATTTAAAATGTCTAATATTCATACACTGCCCAGAGGTTCATGCCTCTGTACCCTGTAGCTTGCTGAGGTGTTTTTCATATGCAGGGATCCAGGCTTGATCCCACCAGAGTATTGCTGCCATGCTTCCCCACACTGCAAAGATGTCAAAGGATGCTGGTTCCTTTCTCTTGTACCTCTTGTGTTCACTAATATTAAAAGAAGTGATTTTTGGCCAAAAGATGCTGAGGCTTAACCTGACCCCTCCTGCCCAAGCTACCTCTTTTACTGTGGTAGGAGGCAGTAGAGTGTGCTGAGGAGCAGCTGTGACAAGCTGTGCTTCAGAAGTGGAAATTGCCCTGCCTTGGAGATAAGAGATATTTTCTGTCACTTTTGTGTTGGTGTGTGCATTGTGCAAATGATTAATGTTGTCCATTTGCAGAGCATTTCCTCTGCGGAAGGATCCCAAAGCTCTTCACACAATTGTTCACATGTAGGACTACTGAAATTCAGTTACTGTTCTTGAGAAGCTCTGAAGTTATTCTCTTAAAACCCACAAAAAAACAAGTTCTCAGTTTTTCAAGCCTGACTTGAAGTTGGGATTACAAATCCGCAGGCACTGCATTCCCTTTCAAGGAAGGGAAAAAGCAGATGGAGTTGCTTTTTGTATGTGCTTAAAAACAATAAAAACTTGTCGATATTTTTCATTTAAATTTTCATGAAGAGCTAAGAAACTCTGCTGGAGGGGGCAGGAGAATGTTGTGACTTTTACTGGCAGAGAAATATTTGAATGGTTATTGACAAAGAGCACAGTGCACAAAATGTGCTTGGGCTAAGCAGAGTGAAGATGTTTGACATATTGGCAATGCAGCACAGGGTCAGGGGGTGACAGATTAATGTTGTGTTTCACAGTCCGAGCTAATACTCACTGCATGCCTCCTATGCTCTTTGTTATTGCACACATTTGGAAGGACAAACCAGCTCTGGCTTAGTTAAACCTAAGCCCTGATTTAGCACAAAAATGGCTTATTTTGGTTTAATCAGTTAGGCAGAAGTGGAGTAAATATAATTAAACTATTCTTAGACTAAACTGAGAGCATCATGTAGGAATTTGTGTTATTTTAATTAAAATCGATTAATTTTTTTAACTGAATTCAGGGAAGCAGCGAGTGCAGGAAGGAGGGAGCCTGTGACCGTGTGGCCTCACCGTGAGCACGTGTCATGGCCAGGCCCTGTGGCTCTGGGTCTGCTTGGAAAATCTCAAGGCAGGAGGCAGAGATTACAAGAAGTTAAAAAACAGCCCATGAACCCCTTAAAACTCCACCTCTTGGCTTGATGCTCTCCCTGGCTGGCTGCTTCTGGCCTGCTCCCTGGAACAAGTAACAAAAACGAATCTGCTTCCAGCAGCAGAGACCAGGAAACCAGCAGATACGTTTCAACCCTCCAGATACGTAAAAAGAATGGGAGGTAAAGGGCTGAAATGGAAAACAGATGATAGACAGGGGCTGGTGAGAGCAGGAGGAGTGCAGCACATGCAGCCCGTTTGTCTCGGAGTCACTGGTGTGCCTGCCCATGGAACTGGCCAAGCCTGTCAGCAGTGCCATAAAATCATGGCATAGTAATGTCTCTCTTCTGGAAGGGGTAGCAGCATCACTGTGCCACGTAGGACATGGCCCCCAACAGTTCCCATAGCTGTACAGCCACGCACAGTGTGGCCCATTGTGGAAGTTTTTATGGGGGGAACCTGCAGAATGCAGAATTTCATGCCAGGCCCTGTAATGCCTGGTGAGATGGGCACATGTGTGAGAAACAGCTTTGAGGGTTTGCGAAATCAGAATGCTGCCAGAAGGCTTCATCAGTTCTGATCTCCCAAGCCCCCTAGTACCTGGTTGATGGTTAGTTCTAAATGGATTTCGTCTGTGTTGAAGCATATACAGACTTGTGCAGGTTTCTGTTTTATATCCAGACCTGTTTGTTGTTTCTAAGGCAAAGAGCTCTTCTCCAGCGTAGTTCCCTGTGTTGTGCATATTTCATACATGAAGAGCTGACAACAGCAGATTAATGATGAGAAGTTTTCTTCTGCTGGGCCCAGATCATGTTCCTTAACAGGCACTGCAAATACACATTAAATGGCAGCAAAGGAGAGCCCACAGTGGGAATAGCCATGGGATTCAGATATCAACACATTCACTGGCACGTTGGAAGCAATGTGGCACCTCTGACAGAAATAACATGAGTGGGTACAGATCTGCTCTTTGAGGTCCAGGCAAGTGCAAACGTGAGGAGAACACAGCAAAGAGTTTATCCAAGCTGCTTTTAAATGCAAAGCAAAATGAGCAGTGTTTGATTACAGCCATCTGAGAGTGTGAGATGGATGGCTGACTGAGTTAGGAAGGCTTTGCTTTGGAAAGACACCACCTGGTTCTTCAGTAAGAATAGCTGGAGCATATTGCAGTAACTACATAGCTGTGAGTGTGTGAAGAGGCTGGTACCCCCTTAATAACACTGTGTGTTTGTGTAGTGATCCCACCCTTAAGGAGCTCATGTGAGGAGAATAAGCTGTGATGACGCTTTAAGGCCATTTTTTCTATCAGTATAGCACTGTTTCTGTGTTGGGAGACATCATGCTGCTGCTCCAGACTGCATACCTAACTGCAATAGCAGTGCTGCTAGAGAAGCAGTCTGCAGTCCAAGCCAGCATGAAAAGTGGGTCTGCACTGCAGCAGGGGTGAGCATCACTCACTTGGGTGGGCTGCTGCTGCTCAGGGAGCCCCACCTGCTCCACTCCAAGGCTCTAATTGTGGCTCCAACTTCTGTGGAAAATACACATCTCTGTCCCTCCCCAATATGCATCTCCATCCATCTGTCCATCCCCACTCCTCAAAGTCCCTTGGAGAAGCTTGAATTCCCTTCTTGTGCTTGCTCTACTTAAAAACCATAATGCATATTACCACATATTATACCTTGTTTGAATGGAGACAATTGAAAAATTGTTTAACAACATAATTTTTATTAAAAGAAAACCAATGGAATTAGGCAACGAAATTGTCTGTTTACTTTCAGGCTTAAGAGTAGTTGTTGACAGATAACACAATTTAAAAAAAGAAATGAGCTTCTTCCCAGGACTTTTTATAAAGAGGCCTTGTCCAGCTCAGAATTTGGGAAATGCAGGCTATTTTCTGCAGCTTGCAGTTGAGGTCAGTCTGTCTGTGATTGCGAGTATTTCTAGACTTTGGCACTGTGCTGATTTAAGCCCTAGGGCACGCATTTAAATTGTCACATACAGTGTGTCTCATCCTGACATCTTCTTCTGTAGAAGTGAAGGATAATACAGCACTTGTGCTGAGGAATAAGTCAGTGCTCTCTCCTCAAGCATGAAAATTGTCTGCAAATTTCAGACATGTTTTCCTTGATTGTGGCGGCTAATCAAGGCAAAACCCAAAGTTCATTTTACTGGGGGATGAACAATGCTTGGCAGTGTAGTGAATGTTAATGCAGTTAATTATTCCTAATGCTGTCCTCTGAAGAGTTCAATATCTCTAGACAAGGCTTTAACGATCCACAGCCACCCAGTGGTTTCACTTAGGGAATATTGCCTCTCCAGACCAGTTTGCAATCTGCTGTCCCTCAGCCTGTGCTCTCCCCTTGCTTTGTGTCGTGTCACATCTGTTGTGGCAATGTTGGGTGGGTGGTTTTAAACAGGCTTTGTTTTGTTCCAGAACTGTTAAATTGTGCTTTGTGTTGTTTCTGTTTTCTTCACTCTGCCTATAAGCTTTTGATAGTGTTTGGAAAACCTAAAAATAGAAAAAACATTTACTTACGTGGGGGCATGGAAATAGTGTTTGAGGTCCTCATGGTGCTCAGTGCTGGTAGAGTCCCTAGGACATGAGATAGGAAAGCAAGTCTTGACTAACCTGTACTCTGATGGGGATAAATTAGCTTCAATAACACCTGTTTGCTGATACAGTTCTATTGTAACTTAATCACTGTGATATCTTTGTCTAAGTTGTGGCTTTATTTAGATCAGCTTAGTCTAGAGCTGTGTGTTTGGGAAATCTTAAAGTTGTATGTCACTACATAGAAAAAAATTCTCTGATACTTAGAATAATTGCTGAGGATACTGTTTTTTAAAAGTTGTCAAATAAATCAGCTGCATAACGATATTTCTTTACTTGAAAACTCGTTTCTGAATTTTGTCACTTTTGGGATAGGTCCTGTGAATTGATGAAATTTGTTTTACCCTGAGTACACTATCTTTGCTACAGAATTATTGGCAGACCATATTTCTTTATCTGAGAGCCTACAGGCCAACATCCTGTAATCCTTTTTATGTCAAAGTTTTGCAGCTGTGTTTGTTATTCCTTCTGTTTTGAAAAAGCCAGTGATTGGAATTGCCTTAATTTGGGAAGTTGACCCCCACCAGTGACTGTGTGGTTTGTTGACACACAAGTGCAGTTCTGCCTTCATCAAGAGCTCCACACTCATGGAATATCTCCATTTGTGAGTGCTCTGTTAAAAAGTACTAATTTTTTAGAAAGGAAAATCTCTAGAAGTGTCTCAGATATTTTAGAGGAGTTTTCATTGAAAGCTCTCATGCAAAACTTGGAAGTAAAAAAATGTTTTCTTCATCAAGAAGCCATAGTTAAAAATTGGCTTCAAGGAATGGAGAATGATTAATGAAGCTCCTCTTCTTTAGTGCACTAATTCTTCTTGAGATTTAAATGTCTGCTATGGAAAATGTCCACAATTTGAAGTGAATGATTTATAAAAGAAATTAGGCAACAAACAGGGCTTGAGGTTTCTGCTCACGGTAGAAGATAAAAAGCTTCTAGAATTAAAAATTATTATTATTATTTTATTCCTAAGTATTTTTCTTACTGATTTCTTGACATATATACTGTTAATTAGGCAGTAATGATTTTCTTTCATTTGCACTGCAAATTACACCAATAATTATGCTTTTATTCACAGAATATATTTTGTTAACTGACCTTGGGTTTAGTGTGGAATACAAAATGAGAAAGAATTGTTACGTTCAGTTGATGCTTTGAGATTCCTAGGGAGTTCTCCTTTTGCTAACTTTGAATTTTAATTTTGGAGATACCAACAAAGATATACAACAGAAAGGTTTTAACTAAGTATATTTTTGACAGGAGTCAGTGGGTTCTACAATTAATTCTCACCAGTAGATCAGTGCACTTCATAAGCTGCAAGTCATTCCGACAAGATGAAACAAATGCAATTGTTAGTGAAATCCTGATAATTTGGAACAATGGGCTGTGAAACTAGGTCAGTTTGTGTCTTCTTTGAAATATCTTTCCCTCCATAGTATTTCATACTTGGCTTATCTTGATAATGCACTTGACATCATTGGTGAGTGATCATTGCTAATTTAAAGTCATATTGTATACGTAAATTCAGAACAACATTGAGAGATGTTTCAGCATGTTGGCAAAAAATTTTAACCAGTAACTTAAATATTTTTCTGTTAAAATATATATATTTGTTTCTAGTCTGAAGAACATTAGGGGAATCTTAGTTTTGTCCTTGGAAGATAGGTGCTTTAATGACTTAGAGCTTTTTTTTCCTGTCCAAGTGAAATACTGTTTTGGACTTTTTAGGGCAAGTTGCTTGGAAGAATAAGGTCTTCTTTTAGAGTGCTCATCCAAAGCACTACAGCCAAGTTAGGACAGCTTCCCTCAGGAGCATCCATGGTAATTTACTGACCCCAGTCTTCCTGCTGATGTCAGCGGTAAAAGTATTGTTGACTTCAGTGAGAAAGTTCCATTCTCTCCAGATGTTACTATCTGGATTTTGTGATATTTCTTGGAGCATGTATGCAACTTCAGGTGTTAGCTACTCAATTCTGTAGCTTCTTTTCATTAGGAGAGCACATAAAACTGCCATGTCCTTCTTCAAATATTGTTTATCATTCTCCATCCTTGCCATTTCTCTTCCATAGGTTTCTTGCAGACTTTCAGAGGTGAAGAAAATGTTTGTAAAGGCTTATTGTGCAGGAAGGTTCCCGATAATTGCTAGTATGTTGTAAATTGTTTTGGAAAGCAAGAGTTTATTTTTTGTTTCCTGTAAAAATGTTTGACTGGAGATTAGATAGCTGTTTTCCTGCCTTACTGATGTATTCCATCTGTCTGCATCTTTCCTCTCTTTTTTTTTTTTTTAAAGGTGTGAATTCAGTGAATATTTTCTGGGCTGGCTGCTGGTGAATAACAATAATGAGAGTGTCTGGTGTACAGTATATATTTAATTAGACAAATAATATAAAAATATAATATTTTGAAACTTTTAAACTTCTGTTCCTGTCTTGTGTTTGCCTCTGATTTGCACTAGTTATGTAATTACTTACCACTTTGGGAGGATAAGAGAAAAGTTTAGATTAAAAGTACTGCTGACTTCAGAAAAAGATAAAGGTGTAGATGAAGAAGACAATGATGAAGAGGTTTATTGACACTTTTTTCTTTGCTAATAAGCCTAAAATGTTAAAGCTCTAGGACATGACCTAGCTTCTTAACTCAGCTTCACCTGACCAGCAAGATCTCTCTTTGCCCCACAGATGAATCTGCAGAACACTTGGCTGCTTATGTTAAAAAAAAAACCCAACCCAGACACACAATTCCTGCATAGGGAGTAAAATCAAATTAAAATCCTTAGATGAGGTATTTTATCTCCTCTTCTTTTTCCATCCTTTTTCTTGACAAGTGTTTTTCCATGTGGCATAAAATGGCACCTAAGAGACATAATGAGGATAAATCTAGGGCCATGTAACAATATTTCTTGTCCTTTGTAACACAACAGGAAGCGTTGGCAGTTGTTTAGTGACAGCTTTCCAGATCACACTGTCTGGTAAACTTACAGCCCAGGGAGACCAGAAACAACCCAGCTCAGTAGGTTATGGCCTTTCCAGCCTAATTTCACTAGGCAGAGATTGAATGGTACAATGTCAGCAGTCGTGGATGCCCTTGGGAGTGCCTTGTTAAGTACAAGGTACTGTTAGTGCATTTTAGATTTGGAAAGAATAGTAAATAATGTAGTCAGTTGTAATTTTCTAGGGCTATGATAATATAGCTGCAACCTGACCATGCCCCCTTCTGCAGATTTGCTCGCTTTCATGGCTGAAGTTCTGGTGAGTCTCATGGGACTCTGTCTAGTTACAAACCCTCTTGCTTCTCACCTGCATGGGAGTCTGATCCTTTACCCAATTAGAAGTTCCAAATAGCAACTCCCTCTGACTTGTGTCTGCTTGGGATGCTGGCATGCAAATAATAACAGACTATTATTAAAATTCCAGGAAACCAAGAGAAAAGCACTTGCTTCTATTGCTAAAAGATTTTTGGGGATTTTTTTTGTTGCTTCTTTTGGGGTCTTTGTGGTTTTTTTCTGTGCGGGTTTTTTCTTTTCTTTTGGGTTTTTGCTTATTTGTGGTTTTGTTTGTTTGGCTTCAATTTTTATTTTGTTTCATTTTATTTTTAAAGAAAAAAAAGACACCTTCCTAAGATATTTTAAGACTTCCAAGTTATCCTGATATATTATTACCTTTTCTCAGTATTCCTTGCCCTTGAGGGTTTTCCACTGCGGGGTGTTGTCCCACATATTCACTGCCTGTTTGTGTTTCAGCCAGAGATACAAGTGTGAGCTGAGTGCTGGAGTGTTGTGAGCCATTGTTTTGCACAAAGAGAAAGGTCCAAGTGTTGTGCTGTACTTTCAGATACAGCCCAAGCAACGCAAACTCATGTGGAAATGGAAGCCTTTGTAATGTGAATGAGTTTCTTTGGGTATCATTGTCCTGTCTGCAACTGAACTTCATGGGGGCACAGATGTGTGGGGCGGGGGGGCTGCTCTGCGGTGCCTTATCGTGGGGGCTTGTTTGGCAGGCTAGGAAAAATTGCAGTGTGAATAAAGGGAACTTGTTTAGTTCGGATGGAGACTCTTATTAATGAGACCCATTATTCCTATTTTTGGAGAGTGTTAGGTTTTTTTAAAAATATATACAATGCTTTATTATTTTTGATTACAACAGCATTCACTGGTCGCTTTTATCTTTGTGTGTGAATTTCTAATTATACATGTTAGATGCGTGATCTTTACTGTAAATAGTAATGTGGTTTTCTTTCACTTGATCTCTCTGTACTGGATTCTGTTTCATTGTTCACTTTCTTCATCACAGTATCTTGCTTATTTTATCTTTCAACAGACATTTCTTTACATCCTCTCGCATGGCCCTCCCCTCCCCCTTGTAACTTTTTGAAAAGGGCTTTATCTGAGCAGGCAGTTTCATTTGTCTTTTGATCTATTTTTTGAGGGATGTGCATTCACTTCTAGTAGTAAGCCCAGCACTGAAGTCTTTATTCAAGGCCAAAGTGTGGGGGCTTGACTGTGGCTTCTGGCTAAGGCTCTTACCTACAGTTTCCTAGAGCTAATGGGGAACTTTGAGACCAGAGGTGTTGGCTGCTTAACTGCAAGGCTTTCAAAGGTTTCTCAGGGTGGAAATTGGCAATTTCCAAACTTTGAAGTCATTTCTCTTGAGACCTGAACACACAAATTTTGTAGCTGCCAGCCACTTCTAGAAACCACAGTGGTTTTCAGTCCTTGTGGGCACTGTGAGATGGAGCATTTGCCTCACTCCACTGCTGGATCTGCACAGAGCTGCATAGTGAGAGCAAAGGGCACCTGATGCCTCCTGATGGTGCCTCATCATGGAGCTCTTCCTTCCATGTCCTTGCTGAGGTCTTCTGAAGAGTCAAAAACATGAATAAAGAGTGTAGAAGCTGGTGCAGAAAAGTGAATCAAAAGGTTTGTAATCCCAAATGGTATGAACACCAGCTTTAGGAGAGGGAATTGAGGTTCTGGAAGCAAACAGAAGAATCACTCACCTACCTGGAGATGATAAATAGGAAAAACAGGAGTTATGCAGCCCAATCCCCTCCCTGCATCTCTAAACCAAAATACAGCTGATTTGCAGAATGACCAATGATCAGAAATTCAGGTATTTGTTTTATTCTATTTTTCAGATGCAAAATGAAAGTAAAATCCAGTTCTTCTATACAACTGCTCTACAAATGTGAGTGACTTAAACCCAGCATCTGTATGTTAAACAACTTGTTTAATATAGTATTAATGTTTGGAAAGTCACAATGAGGCTTTGAGGTTAACATCCCACTAAGATGAATGGAAGATATTCATACCTCAGGCTGCAGATTCAACAAGACAGCAGAGCATTGATTTACATAGTGAAGGCTATATCTTGGCAAACCAGAAGGGCTGCAGACATCATTTTTCTAAAGGGATGCTTCGATTCCAGGGAACACATTACAGACTGCAAAAGGCCCCAGATCAGGGAGCCACTGGAGCTGGGTGGCTGCTGGCTGTAACTTTAAACTGAAAGACATCAAATGGGCTTTGCACTATAGAAGTCGAGATCTCAGCCATGTGCTCCCCACTCCTGTCTTGAGACTGTCTTTGCTTCCTCTTGCCACCTTTCCCCAGAACTGATTTTTGGATAGAAAATGTAGGCCAAGGATCTGGTAACCTTTACTGACCTTAATCTCATGCCCATTTTTGTTTCTTTTTTAACTACTGTGTCTCCTTGTTTGTGCTTAATCTTTAAGGTTCTCTCTTTCTTCCATATGTTTTTTGTTCTCTCTTATGTTGATGTATTATAACATTAATTCTTTTCTTTCCTTAGCTCCACAATTTTCCCTGCAGGATCTCTTCCACTTGCCTGTTTTCCTGTTTTTTTGTCCTTGCTGTCTGGCATGCTATAATTTTTTATTATGCACTGTCATCCTAAGGAATTCCTCTTTGCGTAGACATCTGCATGGATGTGGATTTTCTTCAGATCTCTCCCACACAAGCTCCCCTGCAGCAGTGTAAGGCTCTCCTGCAAATCCCAGGATGCTTCTGCCTTGGGCACACAGAGGAGCAAGACAGCCTGAATTTTGCAGTAAGGTCAAATTGCAGACATTGTGCCTGTGTGTTTTGTAGCTGAAAGCCTTCATGTTCTTTCTAGCACACACTGGCTTGATTTGGGCACCAGTCTGGAGTGCAAATGAATGTGGCTGCATTTTAGTTCCAGTTGGTTACATCACAAACTCAAAGTGCTGCTGGTTGGCCTGGCCAGGGATTCAGCAGTGACTGGGAAGGGAATAGCAGAGGCACTAATGCTGAGGTGCATTTCATGAGGTTTCCCCAGCAGCAGCTGCTTGTACTACCCTGTATGTATTGTTTATGTCTTTTGTCTCTGAAGTAATTTAGTTCCTCTGAGTAATTAATACAATTATCAGCTCCTAGCAAGAGAGGCTAAAGTGATTTTTTTTTTAAACGACTTCTGCTGGTGAATTTTGCTTTGCAGTGTAATGCATTAATTTTTAACTAGTCCAGCTTGTGTCATTAATTAATCTGTCACAGATGAGACATAGAACTTGAATATTTTATTTTTCTGACAGATCTTGCCACATACCTTGATTTCTCTTTGTAGTACCTCAGTAGAGCTGGAATGAGGGTCACTCACTCTGTTATTGACTCCCTGTTGCATTGCTTTCAACAGCTCAACCATCACGGCATGTCACACAGCCATGCATTTGGAACTCAATACACTTACTGTCTAATAAGCTTCATTTTCTGTGACGCTAGCTCGTGTTCTGTAGTGTTGGTTTCCCAAGCATGGTACTAAGCACTTTTAGGAAACGCTGGTACAACTCTAGCAATTTTCCTCAATTTATTCCTGACAAAGAGATCGCTTCAAAATTGAGTTGGCTTCCTTTTTGTTCGGAACACTGGTAGACACAATTAGCCTCATTAACCCTGGTTTCTGTTTCATAACAGAAAATTAGCCTACAATCACTGGCTTGCTGGAAAACACTGTTGTAATTAGTCCTCAACAGTCTGATATGAAATTCCATCGTGTTTTTAATTTCTCTGACATATACAGAAAACATGCCTGACTTTTCACTTACCTTGGGGATTTAGATAAAGTCAAGGACCAAGTCCTTGGCTTGCTTAGAGCACTGTTGAACAGATTGGACAAACATCTCAGGAGAGAGTCAGAGGTACATTGGTCCTGCCATGCAGGAGGGCAGGAGGTGGTTTCTGGAGGTCCTCTGCAATTCTATGATTCTGACCCTTCAAAGAGCAGGAGACCAAAATAGGGACCATTTAATTCCTGGCCCCACTAACTGGATGCTTTTCCTTATTAGTCCTCCCAAAATGCTGTGTTATTCCAGATTTATTGCAGAGTAGAGTTCTGCCTTGTTCCAGCTCTAAGACTTTAGTGGCACTGGAGCCAATTTTTTTTATCAGTTTGGAAATGAAGCAGCTTAAAGGTGAATCAGACTAGTTATCCTTAAACCTCTGTAGATAATCTGAAATTGGTTTATTGAAGTGATTTATCATCACCTTTAGGCCCTGCATCACTCTAGTGAATATGTCAATGAGTATGATTATATTCTCCTGAAACAATTAATTATTTCAAGACTGTTATTCCAATCATAGAGGAAAGGATAGTTCATGTGGGTTGCTAAGCCATTGGCTGGTGCATTACTCTCTGAGGTTCACAGAACTAGTGCTGCTGTAGGGTGAGGTGTACTGGATCAAGCTGCTGTGAACTGGTGTCCAAATTTTGTCAGGCTCTTACCCAGACACTGCAGAGCAGAAATGGAGGAGGTCTGTGTACACCTGTGTGTGCAGAAATGTACCCAAGAACCCTCCTGGAGATTTGGGTACCTCACTTAGGCCAAATTACATTCCCCTGTGAGATGGCTACAATTTGTGTAAATCCAGACAGCTTTGCATGCCTTAAAAATGAGAAGACAACCTTAAGTATTTTGAATTCAGTATCAAAACTCTAAGAGTAATTCCTAATCTAGGTCTGTTCTTGCCATGCCACTTGTCATCCAGGAAAGAGAGATGGTGAGTGCTTACCTCTGAATGTGTCATGAGTGACTTTAGTGAAGGATTTTGTATAAATGCTTAGCAGTATTTTAGTGAAAGACAAGAGAAGTTATTTTTATATTTACAGCATCTTAATTCTAGCATGCAGGAAAGTGGGCAGCAAAAGCTTCTAGGGCTGCTTGCACAATAAGGAGCTGAAGACTGAACTGTGTCATCTGTGCAGTAAAGGAATTATCCCACAAGTCTCTAGTGCCTAGTGAAATTTTTGCCTAAGGGACATTTTTCTCCTGTATTAAATGTTCCTCTTATTTCTCAGTTGTTTGCTCTAAATGCATATGACACCCTGGGGGTGTCTCCATTTGAATGATCTCAATTGCTTCTGTGTCCACTTGGGTACCAGGCTAGAGGACTGTGAAGAGAAGCTGAGCTGTTCCATCTCGATAGCTGAACTGCAAATGAGGAATTCTGGAATTCAAGTTCAGGTCACTACATATGTTTGTATTAAGTTCTGAAAAAAAACCAAGCAGTAACTAAATAAATAGTAATTTAATTTCTTAGATGCCCTGAGCATTTATAATCAAAATGTAGGGAAATTATTATGAACTTACTTATTCCACAAAGAAAGATACAAGCACTGACAAAAAGCAAAGCCTTCAAATGCCATGTTCAGTTCATTCATGCATGAGGCACCCTGTGTGCAAAATGATAGTGTTTGGAATGTCAGCCAATCAAGTAGTCTAATTGGTTGAACTACTTAAGTACCTCTTCATATAGAAATGGGTTTTAACATTTTTTCTGTCACACTTTAGCTCCTCCAAAGTATGCCTGAGCTCTGCTGTGCTTCTAGCTAACTGAAGACTTTTCTAAGGTCTCTGCCTGGAGATCTGCATGATGTGCTGAGCTGTGAACTCAGGAAACATCTAGCCCAAGGCATGTATCTCCCTCTGAACCTGATGGTGGGGGAGCTCTGGAAGTAGTCCATGGGTAAGACATGGTAATAGCCCCTGTTTCTCCTATTCCAGTGTGGCATGGTTGTGCCCAACTGGACTTCAGGGTACCTGCGATTTCACTTCTTCCTGCAAGAATGGATTTGGAGACCCATTTTCCCCTGTGCAAGCACAGCTAAACTGCCAGTCATGTGAAACAGCCCCACCACATGAACAGTAGGTGAGATGTTCAAGTACCAGAGGTCAGCTGAATGTGCCACAAATTACAGGTAGGGAGGTGAGTGGGTGGGGCTTCAGTCCCTGCTAGCAGATACATCAGGGAGTGTGTGTGCTCCAAGCAGTGCTCAGTACAGGTGTGCTCCAAGCAGTGCTCAGTACAGGTGTGCTCCAAGCAGTGCTCAGGTACAGGTATGCTCCAAGCAGTGTTCAGGTACAGGTGTGCTCCAAGCATTGCTCAGGTGCAGGTGTGCTCCTGGTGAAGGGAGTACATCCTCCCGAAGTGCCCAGTGGGGAGTTCACACTGTCTGGCATTGTCAGGCTGCAAGGCTGAAGAGCACAGAGCAAAGATGATAATTAGAGCCTCATGAGTAGTGATTTCCATGTTGTACCCCCAGCTTCTTCACTGATTTTTTCTTGTGATGAAGGAGGATAAATCATCCAGACCATATGAATCAATTCACTCTTCTGTAAAATGATTATGCTTGCTCGTTTCTGATTGCCACGCTGTGCTGCATGTGACTGTTGGAAAGATGCCTTGAGACGCTTGCCTGAACATTTTTATATGAAGGCAAAGCACTATCAAGTGTCTGTTTCAGAACAGAGTCAAACTCTGCAGGGGAACAGTTTCCTGTGCATGCACACACAGACTCTATTCCTTGGCCTGTATTTGTCAACATGTTTGTCCATCCTCCCTTCTCCTGTTTACTTGTTTGGTTATTTCACCCTACTACATTCACCCTAACCTGAAAAAGAAGAGATTAGGTTAGATTATTTCAAAGATCTGCAAATGTAGTAGGATGCACAAGGGGCATTTTTGGCATTAATGTTCTGTGTATTTTGTTCAGATAATTAAGCATGGAAAGGTCACCTTGTGTTCTAACAGAAAGCATAGAGAGATGGCAGAGAGAAAAGCCAAGTTTGAGCAAAAAACACTCTAAGGAGAAAGGATCAGCATCTGATGATATTTATTACTTCTTCAGTGTTCCCTAAGATGCTGCTATACATTGGTTCCAGCCCTCTGCCTATACACTTAGTTTTCCAAAGCTAAATATAAAGTATGAAATTGAATACAAGGTAAGGGCTAGGCAAAGAGTGCCCACTGTTCACAGCCATCTGGCAGTATGGGACATGCATCCACATGAGGTTTGTTCAAAGCACATCAGCCTTGGCACTTTGTAACTCTCAAGGAGAGGCCACATGAAGAGGTCCTTCTCTTGCCATGTGCTTATGTGCTTTGTCAATATAATGTCCTTAAATACATTAAGAAAAAAAATTAAAAACCCCAAACAAACAACTTATTTTTTTTCGTTAAAGGAACGAGAACAGTGGGTAGAGTTGGATTATGAAGTCCCAGCAGCATTTTCCTGAAGCCTTTCCCATCTCAGATGCTATGCTGTTTTCACTTTGTTCTTGTGGTTTTCTGCAGCTTAACTCTGCTCATTCTTCATCTGGTGAATGCTTCCAGCACAAGCCACTGACTGCACTCATAGGTGAGCTCTGTCCACCTTGCAACATCCAGAAATCCCTTCCTGAGTTATGAACACTGAGAAGAGGTTCAGAGGGTTGTTGTTCCCCCAGCAGCTTCAGGCTCTGAAGCAGGGCCAGATGTGAGCTGTTGTGTGCACACACAAATCCAGTCCTTCCCTGTCTGACCCCTGCAGCATCAGAGGGACCAAAATAACATAACTGTAGTTTCTTGAGGATGATCTCTGCTCTCAAAGTACCCAAGATTGGAAGGTTGTATAGATTTCTGTTTCATGTTGGACAAATGAGTGCAATGGATGAATATAATAGGAATCCATTTTTCTTCTGTTCTTGGCTCTCACAGAATATATTTAAAATTCACTCTTAGGAGACCTTCTTGGCTCCTCTGTGATTGGCAGGGGGACTGTCTGTACTATGCAGAGCTGTAATTTATTTATTCCTTCTATTTGTGACCTGGAGTTCTTTGAGCATTTTCCCCCCTCTCATGGAAAAAGTAATTCTCTCTCCTACTTCAGTCCTACATCCTTTCTTATGAACACTTGGTAAAGATTTCATTTTTCTGCAATCTTTTTCATCTCTTACTAAATAACCCTAGCACTCTCTTAGAGCCCTGGTGACATTTTGCTTCTTATATACTTGAAAAATTCTTATTTGTCTTTATTCCTTGAAAATATTTTTCACTCTTCCTTTCAGCCTTTCCTAGCCAGATTTTATTCTTTTAGTTTTATTCCAGCACTTGCTCACCTGTCTCTTGTCTCATACACCTTTCATATCTTTTAGTTACACATGCATTCATTTAATTTTTCTTTTTGTGTCAATTTTTCCTGTATTTTACTTCACTGGATGGCCTTTATTCTTCTAAATCTGCTGAATCACACAGTGTTCCAGTCCATTTTTGTCTTTTCAAGGCCAGGTAAAAAGCCTAAGAGAGAGGAAATAATGAAGTCTTGGTGTGCATTGTCCATCTAAAGGGAATTCTCCAGAAGGATTGGCAAGGTTTCAGCAAGTCAGAGACCCTTGGTGGTGCTTGTTATCAGTGAAACTGAGAACATGTTTAAAGCTAAACTCCAGCACTTGCTTTCAGGGGTATGTGGTGACCCTTGTTCCTAGAGGCTGGCTCCCCTATGAATGCAACAGGAGCAATGGAATTATCTGGGTAACTCCCCCAGATTCCTTCATGGCAAACCCACAGTTTGCTTGTAGAATTTTTTTCCCCCAAAAAAGCCTGCTTGTTCTCCTTCTCCCTCTCTCTGCTGAGATGCTCTGCTTGAGTGCATGACTGTGGTAAGACATGTGGCCTTGTTTCACTCTGTTTCAGCCTTAAGCCCATCCCTGGGATTTCTGGGTCAGCTTCTGCTCGGTATGTGTGCAATGTCTTGCCTGAAGTTTTTGTGTCACTCCTGATCAGCCCTCTGTATGTGTTTGCAGAGCCCAAGTGCAAACCCAGAAATCCCTGAGTTAAAAATGCCCCTATGGCTTCTTTTTGTGACTGTAGTCTCTTCAAAGCTGTTGCAGTGGGCCACCAGCAGACTTTCCAACAGTGCAGCTACTTAAGCAGGTTTTGAAGACTTCAGGAGTCCTCCTGCTTACCAGGCAGGGAAGATTAAAGGAGGACAGCCCTCTGAAAGCCATTACATGGTCTCAGGTGAGATTACCACCTCTCCTGGTTTTCAGTTTAACTTTTGGTTAGACAGCTGTACTCTTGGAAGAGGACAGGATGAAACAACGGCCTGAAATTACAGGGAAGCAGAAGAAGTCTCCAGTGAGATGCCTTCCTCACTGAAAAATCTTTTACATCTCAGCCTCTGATGATGCAAATTCAGAGCAGGAGAGAAGGCAGCAAGCCAATGGTTCAGGCTGATAGAATTTAGTTTTGCAGGAGAGGAAAAAACCCATTGTCTGCAACCACATAATGATCTTGCACGGTGTATAATGTTTATAAAGAACAGGAGGTCACATATGGTTGGCTGTCAGCAAGAAACAGCAAGCTTGAATTAACATTTAAAAAGCCAAGTACTTAAGAAATAATATAAGTACATGTAACAAAAGTAAATGGTTTCAGCTGTGATAAAAGAACAGTCTTTCCTTCCTTGTTCTGTGTTTCCTTCCTTAATTTCTTCTATCATGTTAAATTATTTACAAAATGCATCCTGGTATTGAAAGGGTAGGACCTAAAGCAGCCAGCTTCTTTACTAGCCCTGTGGTAACATTTAACAAATCAGCTTAGACCTGCAAATGAAAAATTTCTACAGGCCTTTTTAAGTACTGCCACATCTAAAGAGACCTTCAGGTTTGGAATACAGAGCACTGTTGTGCAAACAACTCACTTTGGGACACTTTTAGAAGCCCATGTTATTCCCTTACTGGGCTGAGCAGCCCCCGTGCTCCCATTGTGTGATATTGGGGATGGGAACAAGGGCTGGCTATAGATAACTGGGGCTGCCCTTAACTGTGTGGGATACTTGTGTGTAGGAAAGAAAGAGCTGGTTCTCGAGGAAAGAAAATGAGGCCAGTAAGAACTGCAGGCATCCCTCTTCATCTTCTGCTGCTTCCTGGGGGTTAGGGGTGTCGATGTACAATGCTGTATTCTAGCACTGACTGCTGATTATTCAAGTGACTATCAAAAAAATTACACTGCTGAAAAGAATATACTGAAGATATAGTGCCCAGAAAATGCCATGCACTTCAATGGGGAACTTTTGCCAGAGGACAAAAGGCCTGGGGGCTGTAAGAAAAGACAGAAGGAAGTGTGGAGCCTGTGCTTCCCTGGGGCAAAAAAAATTCCATTAATTTATATTGATTACATCCCTAAAGCATTATAATTTTTTTTGCCCGTTGTTCAAATCTTGCTGTTTCTAAGCCGTGGAGAAAAGGGGAAAAATTATGAAGCAAGGCAATGGTAGCTTTACAAGGAACAGAGGAAATTAAATATGGAGCTTGTCCATCCCTTCCATTCTCTATCCTGCTTCCCACTTCCCTTGTCGCTACACATCAGCCCAGCACAAGGGCTGCCTGAGCTGAGGATGGCAAAGGCAACTGGAGGGTGGAGAGGGAGGGGTGGCTGAGGGGTTGCTTTTGGGTCCTGGGACTGGCCTCCTAAACAGTTTGCCAGTGATGACCAAAGCCCACTCGGAGTACAAAACTGCTTTCTCCTCTCTTCTCTGCTCTATTTTCTTGATCATTCATCATTAACTTTATTGATTAGAATAAACTGTAATTATAGGGAAAGTAATGAAAACAATGTTCTGTTGAGCTAGCCAGAGAAAGGAACAAAAAAAGGTGCTTGCAAGAGCCCAGTCTGACAACTGGAGCGAGGAGGTGGCTCCCACACTGATGGGAGTCACAGAAAAAAAGCTGTTCCACACCACTGTTCACAAACCTCTCACTGTTCCCTACCCACCCTGTCCATACCCTTACCCCTGCTGCTCTTTCCCAGTCTCTGAGCCTGGAAGAAGTTGGATTTCTGCTGGCCCATCGGATCAGGGTGAATTCTGGCAGTCCTGGCAGGGACGCCTCTTACAGCTTGGACTTCTTTCTAGTTTATTTCACAGCCTTTTACTTCTGAGCAGGGCAGAAAGGTGAGGAAGAGGTACAGAGAGAGGGAGGCTCTTGCAGAGTGCCTGGGGCAGTGTGATTGCAGCTGTCCCTTGCCATATCAGAATGGACAAGGGCCTGATCTGCTCTGTTAGCTCTGCTTGGCAGAGGGGAATTGTGTTATCTTGAAAAAGGCAATAACCCTTTGTGTAATTTTAACATTTTGAAAGTGCTCTCTGTCTGTGTCACAGATTTGCAGGGAGCTACTGTCTCCCTCCTCCAAACATGATGATCAGGATACATTATTTGAATGTGGTGTGGTGGCAGATGCAGCAGATGCTACATTACTTCCTTATAGAAAAATTGGGGGTTTTTTGTAGGGGAAAAATTCATTCAAAACACAATTCACTAGAACGTGAAATGGACAATATTTTAATCCCACCTTATGTTATCATTGTGGTGACTTTAGTTACACACTTCACTAGAGAAGTAAAAGTTTTCCATCTATTTAATGTACTGGCTGACCAGCGTTTCCCCAGTCCAGGCTCTTCCCCACAGAGACAGTCTGCAATGGCTTTGTTATCTGTCTCATCCCTCCTCCTCCTCCCTGCTTTTGTCCCTGGTTTCCGGCAGAGCCCTGCCAG
Organism: Erpornis zantholeuca; assembly: GCA_013400515.1. Taxonomy (NCBI): domain Eukaryota; kingdom Metazoa; phylum Chordata; class Aves; order Passeriformes; family Timaliidae; genus Erpornis; species Erpornis zantholeuca. Next base: position 912,596 of record VZTN01029686.1, on the reverse strand, counting down.
CCCAGCAGTTAGCCTGCCCCACACAGCATCCCCAGCTGCTCTGCTCCCCTCTGGCCACATTTGGTTCACCCTGTTGAGACCAGGACCTTGGCATGTGTTTTACTCTGGGGTCTGTATTTTGCTCCATGGTACTATTTATCACATATTCTTTCTTTCCCAGTTCATTATTTATTCAAGCATACAATTCACATCCTCCCACAGTGGGGATTAGCAAAGGGTTCTGCTTGGTAAATGGGAGGGTTTTTTACCCATTTCCTTTGTATCTGTGGTGGTTCTTTCATTGCTGAGGTCACTATTTCTGGCACTCCTGTGATTTCCATGCTGTGATCCTGTTCAAATGAGTTCCTTCACATTCTTGTGCCTCTTCTCCAAATGATAGGCATTGTCTGTATCTTCATGTGTTGTTTTTTTCACTCAGCTCCAGCTATGGGTTCCTTGCACCTTTCCACTTCCAGTCTTGTTTTCCGTGGTAGTTTACATTCTGTTCCTGCCTGCAACAGAAGAAGACTGTCCTCTCGCCATCAGTTCTGGTCTGGACTGACTGACTTCCTCTTCTTGGCAGGTTCAAGCGGATGTCTCAGAAGCACCCCTTAAAACTGAGACTGGTGCCTTGTTATTGGATTGGTCCAAAATTTCTTTCTGTTGCCAGAAGCCTCTTTTGCAGACTGTTTCTAAACACAGTTCTGAGATGTTTTAATCTTCTGTGGCTGCAGCTTTGCTCCTGTCTTTGTTACCTCTCCCCACTCAGCCTTCTTTGCCCAGATTAAATGAGAACTGTGAAAAATGTCATCTTCTTTATGACTAGCCCTGACCCAAAAAAGTTCCCTTCTCTGACAGCTGCTTTCTTTTTGGCAGCCACATTACTGTCTGCAGCACTTTTAAACCTTCTCCAGTTGTATCACACGTTCCCAGAGAAATTCCAGCTCTGACGGCACTTCTAATTGGTTTGTTTTTTTCCCTTTATGTCTTATCTTGTTTTACTCCAAGTACTTTGTGTTGTCCTGAAGTTACCCTGAGCCAAAGAGGGTGGCAGGGATTGGCCTCATTCAGTGTCCAAGCTCCAGCACCCTGGCATGGTGTAACATGAGAATTGGCATAAATGGAAAATCAGTTTCACAGGGCTGGTGCCAGCGCACGTAGGAATGTGTTGACTGCAGACAGTGTGTTGTGTGGATTGTACAGATTAGCAAATTCTTTGCTACACCATCATTCAGTGCACAACCTGCCATGAATGTATGGATCTGCTCCTCTACAGGTGGACTAGTTCTTAATGCACTTCTGTTTTCTGTAATGATCTCTAATGTGTTCACTGTCTTTTTGATTTGGCCTTTTGTAGCTAAATCTGTCTCAAATATACTGTGCACCATAGGTATGGAGGAAAGTCAGATGGCTCTATAAGGGTTCCTCACCAATTAAAAAATATCCCCTGTCGGTCAGTACAGTCAAGTGCTGTAGTTTGATCCACCAATACATTCATTTCCTGCAGCACAACCACTTATTAAAGTTGCTGACCATAAGAGAGGAATGATTTTCTATAGAAATTAAACTACCACCGAAAAGTTCTTTGGTGGGGGACATTCACCTCTCTCCACAAACAGCCCAAGTGATTGAGGAGGGCTGGAACTCACCCACAGAAATTAAGAGCAGGTTCTCTATCGGTGTTGTTCCAATTTAGAGGCTGAAATAATGACCTCTGACCTTTGCCCGACATGGAAGGATAATGTGGGAATTTTGGACCAATGGATTTGCATAGGTGTGGAGCCAGTGGAGAGAAACACAGAGCATCTGTGAAGTAGCTCCTTTCCTTGTCTGTGGCCTGATAGGCTGTACGTGTTTGTCACCACAGTCTGCACTCGGTGACATCTGCAAGGCACTGTGCTGTACTGTCAGAAATGCCCAGGCTGGCTCTGGGCAGGCTGGAACCTGCTTGTTGTCAAACTGCACCAGATCTGGAGTTGGTTCGGAGCTCCACAGCAGCCTGCCTTGCAGGGGGAGAGAAGCCTGCTGTGTTCCAAGCCTGCTGTGTTCCATGTGCTCCCCATGTCCCCAGGTGCTCCTAAAGTGCAAGCAAATGTCACTGCATGGCAGAGCCATAGCGACATAGGTGAGCAAGTCAAATGTCACTGAACTAGCAATGATACCCATGATCTTCTGCCTGCTCCAGAGTGGTTCACAATGGGAGCTGTTCTCCCTTGACAGCCTTGAAAAGAGGACTAATGCCTTCTGCTGATGGCCAGGGTTTTCTGACAGCAAAGCAAAGCACTTTTTTAAGACAATGACTTGTTTACTTTTCATTGAAACTTGAATTGAAGATATTTCATAATAGAATTTGAGCAAATTTACCAGATGTTTCATCCTACTGTGCTTTTCTGGCAGGTGTACAAGACAAAATGCTGACTAAGGCTAATAAATCAGGCTGCGTATGAAAGTCTTGGGGAAGGAATACAATATATATGCCTGAAACCATAGGAAGATCTTACCCCATCGATCCCTGGGAATTCTTCATGTTTCCTGTGCTTTTCTTAGAGACCGATCTCAGATCCAGGAGGGGAAGGGGGTCCTGTATTCTACTTGTAGCCTATGGTGAGACACAGCTTTGTCTAACAGCACTCATTGTGCTGTCATTGGAGATCACAGACATAAAAATGATTAATATATTTCTAGAGTCAGGCAATTATCTATCCAGCTGGGAGAGGATGGGAAATAGGAGTTTAAGGTACATTCAGAGACTGGCTGTGACCTAGCAAAGTACTGCATTGCTCTACAAAATAATATTACCTTCCTCATCCAGATCCTTCTCTTCCACCCCCTCACCCCCTCACCCCCTGTCCTTTTGCTTTGTTCAGTTTCTGCTAATCTCTTTGCTTCCTCGCTGCCCTATCCTGCTGAGCTCTGCTGGCTCCCTTGGAATCAGGATATAAAGCCACCCGTAGAAGACTTTCTTCTTTTGGGGGCTTGCATTGCATGTATTAACCACACAAAGCTGTTTCAGCTCCCCTCCTCACACTACCTGATTCAGTTTGCTGACCACTGTTTGTGTAAGTTTCGGGCATTCAGCCTTCTTTTGCTTTCTTTTCTCTAGGCTTTCTTTTATATCCTCTTGCTGCACTTCTGCCAGCTCTCTAGATATTCACCTCCTTGTTTCTCTCCCTACACATCCGGAAAAAGCAGCTGAAGTTTCCACACCATCTTCCAAGCAGAGGAAATAATACGGGAAATGCTATTTGTGTTTGTCTGACTGCAGTAGGAAAACATATCTCAGACTCTTCACTGAAGCCCACACAGGCAACACTTGTGCTAGTGATACCTGGTTCACTAGGGTTTAGGAGGCTTTGGGTGACAGCACAGCATCATGTCATTCTATCCTTTCTCGGAGTGATTTAATTAATGTGCCTCTGAAATCTATCTGCTGCTGAAGGCTGTGCTAGCTGGAGGCTTGCACTGCTGCTCCTGCATGGCCATTTTTGAGGGTTCTCCCTCACACCAGGGTAAGAGTGGTACCAGGCAACCCTTCTTTTAATCCAGGAGAAGTGAAATCATGATCCTTAAGCACAGCAAAGTATTCTTTAAATAAAAGCATGAATGGACATGTACCCATAACAAACAGATTTCCTTTGAATGAAGTTTGTCCCTCTGAGTAGCAGTGTTGGGGGCAAAGAAGCTGCATTTTAAAATCAAAATCATGTTATTTAAACAAGTTATGTTATTCTGTGTGTTGCCTGTATCTAAAGATTGCAGGCATTTGTGATTATCTGTCATTTAATGTTTATGCAGCTGTTTTCATCCTGCTAGGTCACAGAGATTTGCCACATGGAGTAATGGCAGCCTTCTCATCCAGCATGTTACAAAAGAATGGAGGGACAGGGAGTGCTATAGCAAATTGACACACTTAGAAAAATGCTGTAAAGCTATCCCAGTCCATTTTTAATGCTGTGTCAGAGCAGTCTATGCTCAATGAATTGTGGGATTTTCACGTTATCTGTGTGTGCAATATGAAGGGCCAAGGTGGCTGTGCTAGCATTAAACCTGTGCCTCTTGTGGCAGTAGGTATTCCTTGGCCTCTGCAGCAGCTTGAGGGTTAAGGAGCTGGAAAAGGCAACACTGACCATCTTCCAACTCCTCAGGTCTTAAAACCATCAATACCCAAAGTTATTGTGATGTTCAGCCTGTGTCTGCTGAGTGAGTCTGCACAGTTTGGGCACCCCTCCAGCTGCAGCTGCTCTTTAAAGTTGAAAAAAATTGCTTGGAAGGTGTTTGGTTTCTTTTTTTTTTTTTTTAATAATTATTATTATTTTTTCAACTTTGAGAATAGTTTGGTGTTGTGTCCCTTCCCCCTACCCTTTCCTTTAACAGCAGTTTCAGTTTAGCTTGTGTCCCACCGCTCACACTCTCACTGCAGCCTTAAAGGAGCACAGACCAAACCTCAGCAATTTTCAGCAAGGCCACAGAGTCGTTGGAAAGGTTCCCACTGCCTTCTTCAGTGAGCTCTAAAAGGCAGACTCCAGTGCTGCTGTAAATAATGTCTAGAAGGGGCCGGATAAGGAAGAAGGGGCACACACAGCCTCACTTCCAGCTCAGCTTTCATTTCCTTTGTCTCTTTTAAGAGAAACAAGGGAGCTAATTTCGTGTAACTTGGCACATCATCTGACTGTTGGGCCTTTAGGGGTCTGTTTGGGGCTGTCTCTCCCCCCCACAGGACTTCAGGCTCCAGGTTTTACTTGGAGGAGCTAGAGAGACCTCTCGAGTGGCTGGAGGAGAGAGCACAAAGTGTTAACTGCAGCAGCAGCACTGGAAACAAGGGCAATTCTCTGCCTTTGATCTGTCACTTGGCAGTTCCAGGAGACAGCCTCGTCTGGGGCTATCTCTGCAGCAGAGTTTGGAGGTGGCTGAGAAGGCACTGCTCAGCCTGGGGATCAAAGTGCACCAGAGAGCAAAGGAGCACAGTGTCCTCTGAAGCAGGAGCTGCAAAATAGAAATGCAGTGCTGCTCTCCGCTGGGAAGCCAACAGGGAGGATGTGCTTCCCTGCTTTCCCTCTTTCTGTGGATTTTTCAACAGGTTAAATTGCATTTGGCTGTTAAGGATTGTGAGTACTGAGAGACAAATGCTGCATCTCCAGCTACAAGGAAGGCAGTGTTGTTAGGGTGGGGTTAGCAGCCAGATGAAGAAGAAGATGTTAAGCTATTGGTAGCTTACTGTATCATTCCCTTAATTCAACAGAAAGTGACAAGAAGATGAATTAAATATAGAAAATAGACATGCAAGAACTCAAAGAATCTCTGTGTTCTTGTTCAACGCTAAGGTACAGAATGCATGATTTCATGCAAATCAGACTTCATTTATTTTCTCTTTTGCTTCTTCAGTTAAATATAAAATGAATGAGAACAAGAGCTTTTTTTCCAGCATTCCATACCTAGTAAATTCATTCTGGGAATGGAGGAAATAGAGTGAATATGATTCTGGACAATGACATCGCCAATGATCCAAAAATATTTGCACTGGGTGACCTGAATAGTCTCTTGAATATAAATGAACCACAAGGGAAAATTTCTATTAAGAGCAAATGCAGTAGCTAAAAGGGTGATATGACTGAATTGGAAATATGCAGATGGATTAAAGCTTGCTGAGCTGTACACAGGATTAAGTGAATTGACACGCTTGGAGAAAATAATTTCAATAATTAACAGGTTTTTGTTCTTTGGGAATTTTTCTGAGAAACAGTCATAATTGTCATACTATACACAGTAAGTTTACTACTGTAGTGTAGAATAATGGAATATATCCATGTGGTAAAGGGGTGACTTGTAATCATATTTTTATGCTAGACAGTAAAAAACATAGACATTTGAAACAAAATTAAACTTTGTATCTTAAAATGGGTTTTTTACAATGTGTTTCCACCCGTTGGACACCTTCAAAATGACTGTTTGCTCACTGGGCTATCACACAGCACTTTCTCCTCCGGGCTGGCCCTTGTTTACTAATGAGGGACTAAAACATGTGCAGGGCAGAGAATGTTGCTGAGGTCATGCAGAAGGGACCCGAATTTCTTGGTTATCTTTCCTCTGCTAACCCTCTATGCTGTTCCTTTACACATGATCCTGATGAAACAGGGCCAAGCAAAACCAAAGGCTGGTGATCCTGGTGGCAACTGGGTGGTTGTGGTCATTACTACTCTTCACCTGCAATCTGATATCTGCCTGAGCCATGAGCTCCTCTCAAAGTCAGTCAACCCGGGCCATCACAAAGGCTTCCTGGGGTGGAGTTTAAAAGCCAGGAAGCTGCACGAGGCAGACTGGCAAGGGCTCATCTGTCTTCTCACAGTTTCAGGTTTGTTGTATTGTTAGTGCTTGGTACTCACTGTCAGGTTAAGTTGAACTGGTTAGGATTAATGTGCATTGAAGGTTACATCTCTGTTTTTACAGCCTTACAACTTTCCAAGGTACCTCTCTGCCACCGAATATGTTCATATGTGGTCTACAGCAAGTGTCCCTCATTTGTTTATTAGCCCCTCTGAGTTCTTCAGTGAAGCCAAGTGATTGAATCTTTGTACTGTACTGGGGCAAGGAGTAGATCTTCTTTCCCTTTGTACCATGACACAGTGTTTGCTTTCAGTTAATAATAACAGTGACAACTTGATGATTACTGGGCTGTTAGGTGTGCCTTATAAGACCAAAGCTGTACAAACTATGTTTAGTACATATGCTTAATCTTCCTCTGTGGCACTTGAACTTTAGTAATCAACCTGTAATCTCTGGCGTTGCAGCACTTGTGAGCAAGACAGTCCCTTGCTGAACATTTTAAATGGTGGGAGTTCCAATACCAACAGTTCAGGTAAAGCATCCTCTCTGACAGCATTAAGTATAAAAGATTCCCCTGAAACAGTTGTGACCCGCCTGTTTTGCATGGTTTAGAGGATTAGCAAATTCTTTATTTGAATTGATAGTGATTAAAAAATGTTCCTTGACAAAACAACTGTTACTCGCATGATTAAGAAAACCACTAATTGGGGAGTGGTGAACAGCAGCCAAACAGAAGCTGTTTGACTCCAGCTCTGCAGGTAGTGCCAAAACATTGATAGACAATATACAACTTTTAGTCATTACACACAGGTCTGCAGAAGAATGAAGGAAGGCTCTGATCCAGCATTGCCCAGTGCCTTCTTTGAGACCACTGCAGTGGTGTGTAGAAGGTGGTTTGCTGCTTAGGGTATCACTGGCAGTACAGGACTGCTTCTTTTCTGGTGGAAAAAAGTGTTTATACCTGGAAATGTTTATGACAGAGAGTAAGGACTTGATGTGGGCTTAGTTTTGTGGTCTGTTTGCTTTAGTAAAAGCCAAGGAATTGATCCTAAAAGTGCTAAAGGACAAGCGCGGAATGTTGAGCTAATGATCTTATAGGATACAGCACCAGTGCTTGGCTGTATAATTTTTTTGCCCTTCCTCCATGTACTTCCAAATAGTGCCTGAAATCATTGCCTTGTTGTGAATTGTATCATCTCTTACCTCCCAACAAGTCACTTGGGCTACAGGGGGCTGTGTAGCGTGTTTAGAGTAGGGAGTTGGGTTTTTTGCTGCTCTCGTTGTCTATGCTGGGATTTGGTTTTAATGCTAGAAATACGTTTGGCATGGACACCCAGGGCTGTAAGGCACTGTGGCTTTGCAGAGTTCTTTGCACAGTTTTATCCCACAGAGAGGAGTTTTACTGCCACAGCAGAAGGAAAGTGTGAACCTGCCAAAGGAACATGGTTGGTGATTGCAGTTCTCAAACCGCAAAGAGGATGTTCTTGAGCAATTCTGTTGCTACATTGGAGAGCATCAGAAATGGTCAGCAAATCACTTGACCTTTGGTCCCAATGCCTGCTGTATGTCAGCCTTGAATAATGGTAACTGAAACTCAAAACACCTGAGTTATAAATTAATTATAAACCATACTACTGAAAGCGGAGTAGGAAACACTTTACCTGAAAGGTGAATCAAATGCTGGTTGGTTGCAGCACAGCAGGAGCCAAGGTGGATGCCTGAAAGTTCAGAGAAACTATGCAGAAGGTGGCTGTGTCACTTGGGGTGCTGAAGCCCTGCTGAAAATTCCTGCAGCTTTTGCCTAGGATTTATACTCCAATAAGGGATGAAGCTTTCAAATGTGCATCTCTTTGCTCTGGCAGCTTGGTGTGTGGAGCTTTGGATCCCCTTCTGACTTGTGCAGCCCTTTCTTGAATTTTGAGCACTGTGGCTAGATGGGCTTCTTGGGATGACACAGATGCAATTTATGAATAATTAATGGCATTTCAAAAATTCTGATTGTGCTGTCTGGGGAAATGGACTAACTACAGTTTGTTCCATTTAAAAGCAGAAAGATGTTTTTATGGTAAAACCCCAAACTGTATTTGCATATTCCTATGCTCTATCTCACATTTCTTGCTCTCTGTCAATAAACAGGATCTTTCAGTGGTTTGCCCAGTAAGAAAGTGATTCCACATTATTTCCTACAGAGGTTTCTGTTGAAATGGGCTGGCTGTAAAGAAGCAGCAACTCCTTTACATTCAGTAACCATACCATTTTCTCTATCAGCATGGAGCATTTGACTCATGTGCCCTAGAAAATAACTCCTCACTCCCACTATGTGCTCATATACTGAGCTGAGATCTAAACCTGACCTGCAGTTCTAGGATGCAAACTCATCATCAAAATCCCTGGATGCAGGAGGTCAGTGTTCCAGCATCCTTAGTCTCTGGGGTGAGAGTCCACTATTTAAGGAGTAGTGTTGTGAATTCAAAACAGTTTAATGCTTTCTAAGGTCTAGTGAAGTTACAAAAACACAATACAAAAGAGCTTGTCTGCCTTAAATAAAAGCTTTTTATAGAGCTCAATCTTGTTTCTATTAGAGTCAAAAAGAGGATCATGCTTCTAAATTTCACCCATTACAAGTCAGGGGCTTTTATAAAGGGGCAAAAAAAAATCCGTGTGAAAAATTGAGATGCTTGGTTTCCAGCAAAAGCTGTAATTCCATTCTTGCAATAAAGTGATGCAAGGATACTCTTCAGGGAGCCTATTTCATAAACAATACAAAGATAGTGGTTCTGTCTACAGTCTTTTCTCCTACACAGCACCTTGGAATGTCCAGAGTACTGGGCCTTATGAAGCAGAAGGGAAACCTTCCAAAGGACTTTACACTCCCTACAGCTGAGGGGCTGGGTTTTCATTACAGTTAACAGCTGAGGGGGTAACTAACAGATCAAGCCAGATCTGGGGCTGTGAAAGGACAGCAGAGTTTTGTGTGATTTAATTTTTTTAATTTGATACTCTCAGAATGTGCACAGTCCAGAGGTGATTTGGTTGTAAAACTTGCAGGTGGGATTACCTCCTCCTGTAATTATCAGAAAGTCTTCTGATCTGTCAGCATGCATAAACTGGGTATTTACATGTACACAGGCATCCACCAAGCACAAACCTCTTGAGAATTTTGGCTCCATTTATGAGTAACTTCTTGTTTCATGATTCTTTGTCTGAGTTTCTTGTTTGTTATTCCCTATTTTCCATACTGGAAACTGTGTTGCTGAGCTCATCTTGTGAAGGAGAAATGTCTCCCAACAGTTGCTCGTCAGGGGGAGAATTGTGCTGAGGAGGCTGGGATTTCACATTTCTGTAGAAACCTAGCTCTGAAACCCATTTCTGACAGTGCCTCACTGTCACATAGCAGCATCCCTGGCTGCACTGAACTCCACTCACCCAGACTGCTCTGACTTGGGAGTAATTTTCTTGTTCTTCTTAGCTACCTAGGGATTTGCTTGGTGCTCAGGAGCATATATTGAACATCCCTAGAGAGCTCTTAGCCATATGGCTTCTCCATTAATTTTCTTGGTGGCCCTCTGTTAGAACTCTGTATGCTGCTGTGGAAAAACTCAATGCCCTCTGAGTTTTAATTCAGGAATCTTAAAGACCTAATGTCACTTTTCCATAAAGGAGAGGGCAGCAAATTATTCCTTGCTGCATTTCACCTTTCTTTTGTGTGTGGAGACAGGGAGGTTTATGGGTTTGTTATGTCAAATTACTTTGTTAGTTCTGCATAACATTGTTCATGGGTATTCCACAATGTTTTTGGACATTCTCAGAGACAAAAATGAAAATCTTTACTTGGTCATCATGAACCTGATGACCAAGTAAAGAAAGTGCTTGTTCTCAAGTTCATTTCTATAGAAATTAATGAAGTATTTGTTGAGAATTAATTCTGAACATGTTAATTTGCTGATCTTCTTCACTAGTAACCAGAGATTAACAGAGTCATGTGCAGTAGTCCCAAAACAACGGGGAGAGTTGGAGACCTCAGCCAGTGCTGTTTTTCTCAGCTCTGTTCCCCTTGTGGTGGAAGTGCTCTCTTCAGACATCGACTTCACTTGTCTGATTAGTAGTCCTAGTAAACCCAGAGAGACTATGTACTCATGTCCCAAGGTTCCTGTGTGCACACATGCACAGTAATATTCCTGCCCTAGGTGCCTCTTAACACGTTAGGTGTTACCTTCAGAAGATTGTTTCCCTCCCACACAGTCTCAGTGTTACCAAGGTTGGATCTCCTTCAAAGAGAGCAGCCTTCACAGTCCTAGCAGCCTTTCATCCATATGGCTTCTCGCTTCCCCCCTCCTTCTGCTTTAGCTTTTCCTTGTTCACCTCTCTGCTCTGCAGCTTGCTTGGATGCCTTGCTGCCTTGGGAGCTCAAGACCAAGGATTCTTTCAAGCCTTCTGTCCTAGCATGGAGCTGAATGCATTCAAAGCCTCCCAAATGTGGCTGGCTGTGAGTGTGTTGCCTTAGATGAGCTGAAGGCTGTGCCTAAGCCACTTTCAGCTCTCTCATAGTTCTTCCCATCCCTACTGGCCAAGGTAACCATACCTCCTTTTCCTGGTAAGTAAGAAAAGAGCTCAAAGACTTGCCCCTGTGGTTTCCTTCCTACCATTAAACAGATCCATCTCTATACATCCAATATAATTTTCTTTTGCAGCTAGTCAACTCTCTTGATTGTGCTCTTTGCTGATCTGGTGGTTATTTTTGTTGCCTCTGTGGAGAGCTGCTCTCAGCACACCCAGAGCCAACGCTCCTGACAGGCAGCACAATCCTGGAGTGCCTTGGCAGGCTGCCTGTGTGTGTCCTGCAGGCCCCGGGGGGACTCTCACACGTTTTGCTGCTTACTTTCCTCTTTCCTAGAGATCTAACGCAATTTTGCAAGCAGTCACTTGGAGCCATATTTCCCTTTGCCCTGGAATATTTTTTTATTTATTTTTAGTAAACGTTTGTCAGTATTTCTAACATTGTGCCTCCAGCAACGTGGCCTGGACTGAAGCCACGCAGCAGTCTGACAACCTGTTAGGCGAGTCTCCTATCAATTAGGCTGCAGCTGTCATTGGATCTATTCTCAGCCTCCTTGGTACGTGTTTGCAAATAACAGGGGCTGCTGTTTTGCAGCACTTGATTTTTTTTTTTCTCCACAGCCAGTCAAGAACATTTTGTCCCTAGAATTCCTCCTGCCTCCTTTGTTTTTGCTTTCTAATCATCCTCATTTTATTCTCCTAAGCATATATGCTTATCGAGGATATTATTGTAAGTAAAGTGTCTTCATTCTCTTTTATTTAATGCACGAAAGAAGGAAAATGTCCCCCAAAGACACAAAAAAAGGAATATCTTACTCAAGGCTATACCTTGATGCTTTAAATGTTTTCAGATTTTCTCCAAAGCATCCAGACTGCTTGTGGGGAGCTGCCATTTTGAAAGCCCATATTGCATGGAAGCTCTCCATGGGGGTTGCCTTGCTTCTGCTGATGTTTGAACTTCGAGGTGATAGTGTGCTTTATTATCAGATTTGCCACAGCTGGAAATAGAGTCCCTGACAATGTACAGTCTGTTAGAATTTCCTCTTCTCTTCTCCTCTAGAAAATAATAAAGATGGCTCTATAATTTTTTCCCAGATGTTACACACTGCATGGTGGTACTTGATGCTAATTTTTCATCCAGTAATCTATGGAGTACAGCCCAGTTTGTATTAGCTAGAGTAGCCATGCCTAGGCGTATCAGTTTTTTGTTTTGTTTCCATGTGAAATGGGAAATCAGAATTGGGTTGTTCAAGCAAGGCAAACACACTCAGGGCATTTAATCCTTGGGTTAATTGAAAGACACATTTTAATATAATTTCTTTTATAAGCCCAGCTCTATTTTTGCACAAATCCAGTGGAAACTGTTCCTCCTTCTTCTCAATCCATAGGTCCTAACAACAGGTTTCCTGCCAGCTTACAGCTCTGGAGGCAGAACCAGCCCATCACAGGCAGATTGAAACAACCGAGTTTAGATCAGCTTATGCTGAATTGGCCAAAGCCCCCTGTGCTTGCCTGCTGGGAAGCTAAGGACAGGGCTGTTTTTCTATCCTCACAAAATAGCACAGTACTGCAAGAGCCTTGCCCTGATGTCATTCAATATTTGCTCTGCAAGAATATCGATGAGGAGCCCACTTAGCGCTGGAGCTGAGCTGGCATTCAGAGCCATCTTGAAGCTCTTGTGTCTAAAATGATTCCAAAGTGGCTGGGTGGCCCTGTGAGGCTCATAGGCACTGGAAGTGTTTATACAGCCCTGCCTAGCAATGCTGTACCCATGACAGAAAGGCTTCACCAGGATCCCAGCAGCTTTGGTGTCAGTGCATCAAGGCATGGGGCAGCTGGCTCCTTGAAGGGAGCCTGCATAGCTCTGGGCAGGACACGAGGAAGAGGGGCTTCTCTGAGAAAAATTAGGGAAGCCAGAACATGTAGAATTGGATTGTCTAGTAGTGCATTTGCACCTCAGGAAGACCTGAGTGCTTTTATGATCCTCTTCCTAGGAAAGCTGGCTCTAAATCCCTTAGGAAGCCTCTGTTTAGGCTAGGATCGAGGCTCCCAGTTCAGGTGTTTCATGAAATACTTGTTGCAGATAGATCCTGCTGAGTAGTGCAGACCTTTGGGCAATCTCCGGCTGAGACATTTAAGGTTTCTCAAGTATTTACTTAATGAAGAGTGCATTTCACATGTATATAGCATCCCACATTGTCCCTGCTCAGCCACTGAGCTTTCAACTCTTTCAAAGTGTAAGCATAGTTAGAACAAGCTGCCATCCTGCAGATGAAGCTTAGTTGGCAAGAAGATGTAGTTTATGCAGTATTTATGTTCTCCTGGTAAACAAAGGCAAGTAAAATGCTTTACTTGTTAACATCAGTTCAAAGGGAAAGCGAGTGATGGCACTTGCTGTAATCATGTTCAGTCTTCTGAAGGTGTCTGTGTTTTTCAACTTTATTCTAAGCTCTTGTTTATAATTTGCTTCTTCTGTCTTAATAGGCTGTGACTATTTCTGAGAATGCAGCGTACAAGTTTGTTTGCAGACTATATTTAAGGAGAAGGATTCTCTCTGGATTTTACAGTGATAATATTAAGTGCAGCAGGAACATTGGTTAAATAAGCAGGAGAGGCCAGAGCTGACTAGTTTGGTGTTCATTTCGTTGTCAGCTGCCACTGGAATAGTGTTCAGATTAATGTGATTACTCTTTGCAGTGGCCTCAAGTTCATAGACCAACTGTGCACTTGTATCAAAGTCATTAGAATGATTTTAGTCCAGGTTTCCTACCAGAATTATTTATATAAAATGCAGTTGTAATTCTAGACTGGCCATTTACACGTGAGGATTTCTATTTCAGGATGCTTTGGAAATAGCCAGGATCTTCAACTGCACCCTTTCCAAAAGATACAAGATCCTTTTAACATTTAATGATGACCGAGAAGGTGCTTAAAAATAACTTAGAAGCACAAAGCACATTAGTGTGGTCCCCACCAGTTATAGGATTGGACTAACAGTTAAATTTTGGATTCTGTTTTCTTTTCTTGTCCTTTCTTGCTTCATGACCTGAGGTGAATTGCTTAGTTTTCCTTGACAAATGAGCTTAATACTTATCTATTGTCTATATTTACATTATTACATTTAGGAGGTGATAGGCTCTAAATTCATCTTCTCTGAGGAAAGAACTGTAAAACTCTGTGGTTGTCAGGTAGTAGAAAATATATCCTTCTACTTGACTGCACATGGTATTATCTGCTGTATAATTTGCTGGGTATCAAGTCCATTTCACATGAACAAGATCCCTGGTTAATGATGGTATAAGTTCTTTTGGGAGGGATTAGGCTTTCATATATATTTGTAAAATATTCAATGTAATAGCAAGCTCATCTTGGCTGTATCATTGATGCTTTGCTAAAATTTATACAATATAGCTAATCAATTAGTTGGATTCTCCTGCACGCTGCTAAATGGAACATGAACAGCTCATAATGGGCAGCAGTAAATAGACATTTGTATGTACACAGGTACCCCGTGCAGTGAAAGGGGCATGCAGGAGACAAGGTACTGAACAAAACAGCCCTGCATAAAACCAGGCTTTCATTTAGGGGAAGAAAAATGTTGCTGAAAGCTGCAAGATTATTAGCATTACTATGCATGAGCAGTAGTCAAAAAAGGTGTTACAAGAGGAAGAGAGACATTATTCAAGTGTCTAAGAAGATGGACCATCATCAGCAGTGGAGAGAGAAAAGGCTTCCAAAGGAGTAGCATAGCATTTCAAACATTAAATTATAAGGGGACTGAGGCTTTAAAAGGTTTGTTGGAGTTTCTGCATTATTTATAATTTGAGATTGCCTTTCCCCCTAGATGCTTAAGTTTTGTTCCATTCATAGAGAACAAAAATGTCCTTCTCATACTTCTCAGCTTCTGGACACAGCTCTAAGCTTTAGGATATAATTTACTCTAAGAAGACATTGATTACCTGCAGTGCTGCACTGGGCTGAAACTGCTTCTTAGAAAGTTTGGGAAGTGAGCAAAATTTGGCTGCCATGACTGTGGCTTGAGAGTGGTGGGCTTGCAATTCTGTATTATTTTTGTATTTTTATTGCATCCATACCTATGAGCTCCAGGCACTGATAGGATTTCACAGTGCTGGCTGCTGTCCTTTCCCCAGCACAATTTAAGATCTTGAGGACACCTTTTTTGAACCTAGTGCACAGCCTCACTGACAGTGCAATCACTCAGAGTGCAGAAGCTTACACTAGGAAAAAAACCTGGAAAAATATACCTTGTATCAGTTGCCTGAGCAAAAGAAGCTGTATTGGCAAAAAGAAAGTTTTTTTTCCCCCTTTTGCTCATATTGTATCTGTGTCTACATTAGGGCTTTTGCTGGCATAGCTGGAAAAAAAAATCATACTGCTAGCTGACAGGGATATGCTGACAATTTTTTAAATAGATGATGGATCAGTGTGTGTTTCTGTATGTGGGGAAGGGGGAGGGGTGAACCTGATTTAAAATAGAAGTTTCTAAAATCAGTGTGCACAGATACCCTTTAAATGGCAGCCACTGCTACCCATGCCAATGACATCCTGCTTCCTGGCCCTCCTGCCCTTCTCCCCCAGGCTCAGGCTCCAGCCCCATGTTCCCCTTCCCTTGCCCCTCGTCTGCTGCCCACCCCAGTGTGCCCAGGTGGGGCCTCTTGCCTGCTCTGCTCAGTTCTCCCTCCTGCTTCCTGCTGATGCCTTAAATGGCTACCTAGGAACAGAGCCTAGACAGGAATAAAGGAATAAAGGAGGGATTTATTTGAAAGCCCTTCAGATGTACACTCTGGGCTCCAGAGGCTCCCGCCTCAGTGCATCCCAACATGGACAATGACAGCTCATGAGTTCTCCACACTTTGATATCAGCATCAATTCCCCAAGCAGAAGCCAGGCAAGGATGGAATTTGCCCAAGCTTGCCCCCCTGTCCCCAAGATTGTGGTTTGCAGTTGTTGGGCCTAGGAGGGTCTGGGTGTCCTTGGAGAGCTGGAGAGGCTTTGTTGTGTGTGTGTGAGCATGAGAGAACAGCACTGAACGAGCTCCAGGGAACTTCAGAGTGACACTGGGCAGTGCAGGATTGGAAAAATAGAAAAGTTAAAACCTAAGGCATCACTGCCCTGGCACCTCCCACCTGCACTGCAGCAAACCTTGCCTTTTGTGCCTCTGCCACCATGAGCTGCCCTTGCTCCCCAAAGTGGGAGTTTCTCCTCTTCCTCCCAAGACCTGTTGGGTTTGAGGGCTCAGGCTTTGCACACAAACAGAAGTGCCCCACACTCGCTGTGCCACTGAAAAATGCTTAATTTCCTTCAGCCAAACTGCACATTAACTCAGAGAGCAGAGAGATCTCCATTTCTAACATGAAGGCAAAGAACTTCCGGAACATCTAGAGAGTATTTGGAGGAAGAGAGGGAGCTGTGGTAACGTCCCAGAAATGGAGGCATGAATGTTGATTCTGTTGCTGCTTCTCCTGACCAGACAATTACTATGTTTAACTTGTTCCATCACTCAGGTTGGTTAGTCCAAATGACATAGAAAGGTATTTTATGTGTTCGATTCTGGGGAAGGAATTGATCCCAGAACTACTGAGGTCTTTCTGTGTCATCTTTGCACAGAAGTTACTGCTTTGGTGCCTCAGATTCTCTATGTATAAAATGAGAATTCACAGTCATGAGCTATGAACCTTAATTTGTTCAAACTAGGGTGAGGTCCTGTGGCAGTTGAATATGCAAGTGCAAGAAGTAGGGATTAGCTGTTTCTCAGATGATTAATACTCCTTTGGAAGTGCCATTTTTGGACAATAAGTTGCTAAATAACCTTCAGATGATGTGAGAGTGAGGGGTGAGAGGCAGGCAGGCTCCTGAGCAGATAGCGGCCTGGGCAAACAGGTCCTTGAGCCACTCGTGTGTCTGTTTATAGCCAGTACCCCAGAGTCCTTACTGATGGCTTTGCAGGAAATTCACAGGTTATGCACTTGGAAATGAGGCATATGTAATAATTTTTTTAAAAGAGCAGTGAGAGAAGAATTGTTTTAATTTTTTTTTCCCGAATATAAAAATTTAAACATTTAAATAGCTTTTAACTAAGTAACCCAAGCCCATTGGAATCAATTATTTGTTCAGAGTTTAAACTGACATTCCATAAGTATGTTAATTGATACTGCACTAACTTGCTATAGGTATCTTCCTAAGTGCCAATTATCTGCCTCAACATTCCCCACAATTTAAGTTTGTTAGTAAGAAGCTAATTATACTAGTTTATTGCTGATGGAATTACATGAAGAGTAGATTTCACTCTTACATACTTATTAGACCTCAGTAAGTGATCCTTAGCAGTCTGTTGCTATTCAATTAACAAGTAATAACTTACTTAATGAATCTAATTGAAATGCTTATTTCAGTCAGGCACCTCATATAAAGCGCTTTACTTTGAGCACTTTCCTGAGTGCTAGTTGTGTTTGCTTAACAAGAACTAAATGGGGCCTCTGAGGAGAACTCAGACTGTGAGGAGAACTGAACCAGTGTTAGTAAATTCCCACCAAACATGACCAGAAGTATCTGCCAGGTGATTTCTGTTTGACTGAAATAACACAGGAATAACCCAAAACTTCTCTGTCTCTGAGGATTTAAATCTACTGAGAGGATTCTGTGGCATTAAATTCTCCAAACATCCTCCCGCAGTGGATGTAAACACAGGCTGCCCTTCTGAGAGCTGCACAGCTCTGCTGCTCTGCAGGGACACTGGCATTGAGTTCTTCTTCCAGTTCAACTCCCTTAAAAACTCACTCCTTTCCCCTGGGATCCTGCACGTTTGGCTTGAGATCGATAGAAGTATGATGATGGCTGTATTTAATGATCTAAAGCTATTAGCATAATTACAGCCCAAAAGAGGGATACAACTGAAGGACTTTTTACTGTTCCTTGTCCTTCAGTGAGACTGACACTAAATCACAGTGAATTTAATCTTTGCTCACAAGCATGACCTGGACTGAACTGTCTGGAGTGACCACTCCTGGGGCGAGCAAAGCCCAGTTCCTCTGTAGAGACAGGATCCCAGCAGAAGTGTCAGGATGTGCGCAGGGAACTGGGCTGCACACACCGTACCTGGTGAGCTGTTGGGGGGAGTCTCCTTCATGGGAAGGGCAGAACTCCTAACTGGGATTTTATAGTCTAGGAAAGGATAACCTGCTGTGCTCACATGGGAAGAGCCAACAGTGGTTGGCTTCTGAAGCTATTTTTTGGTTTAGGATTAAAAGTGTGCTTTCTTCTGTAATGAGGATTTAACAGACAAGACTCATGTTTGCGGATAAATGCCAGGAAATCTTCCCAAGCAACGCTAACAAATTATGCCATTTGGCAATATTAGTGTATGGGCAGTAACCTTTTCTCAAGAATTTTTAGCAGATAGATTTAGTGTCAAAAAAACCCATAAAAGCTGAAATATCTTCTCCAGTATATCAGGTTTGTTACCAACCTTTTAATGTATGCCTTCTACTCATTGAATTGAAAGACCTTATTGATCTTTCTGCAGCTGAACTGATTATTGGGGTAAGAGAGAGACTTCCTGAAAGAAGCCAAGAGAAATTATTCATTTAACATATTCTTATTTTAGTAAACTTCCATTTAACCTTCAGGGTTAATTAAAAAAAAAATTGGTGGTTGGCTGGCATAAATTTATTAAATCAGACAGAAACTGAGTTCAGGCTAGTACATTTAATGTCAACGTTTGTAATAATCTTAGGGGGAAAAGAATTCACATAGACTTATTAGTATTCCAGAATTGCTTTATTTTAAAACAACAGCCATAACAGCAGAAGAACCCAGCAAGGAAAATAGTCCCCAAAATGGAAACAGATTCTGTAACCTCGAGTAGTTCAGAAATTCTTAAATAAGCTATCAGGGCTTTGTAGGTCTATGGTTATTGGTTGAAATCCTGTTGTCATCAAGAGGCATTAGCTAGTTGGTGTCTGTAGGGTTGGGATTAGGGGATTTGGTGTGTTGTCCAGTGATGCCATGATTCTTCCCCATGTCTACAGGGTGAGTGTTACACATCAGAGCTGGCGTCTTTGTTAATGTCTGAACAGAGAGCAAGGATTAAATAGGCCTAACAGCTGAGGGGATTTTCAAAGGCACGAGTGGCATTTAGACATCTAACCTCTGCTGGTTTCTGTTGGTTTTCCAGATTTGCTTTCAGACCCCTGATTTGGTATGGGTCTGTTGCCCCACTACTCTCCCTGACCCCATTATGGACAAGCTACTTACGGGTGTTTGATGGAGATTTGGAGAAATTTTCAGAGCTCAAATGTGCCCAGCTGAGTTACATTGAGGAGATGGAGGAGCCTGTGCTCTGTAGGAAGGAGTTAATAGGGAACCATCCTGGACAAGGTTCTGCCTTGTCATTCATGCTGTGGCAAGCTTGGAGGTGAGACTGGGTGGCATAACAGAGCTGCCATCTGCCATTCTGGAGCAGAGCTCCTCTGATCCTGACTTGACACTGCAGCTGAAGCAGAAGAGAATGGGGCTGGATTATCCTCTGGCACAGCAGCTCAGGAGAGAAGCCTTCACTGGAAGGACTTTATGAAAAAACAACTACTAAAATACTGAAGTGCAGCTTCATAACAGGTTAGTTATTGTTCCGTGCAGAACAAGTTAAACTGTGTTTCAGAGAACACAAGGAGGAGTGTAAAAGGTCCAGTACTGGATTTAGATAGAAACTGCTGACATTGTTAGCTGGGTGGCATTTGGGTAAGATTTTATTAGAAGCCAACATCATAAAGCTGTCCATTCTGTCAACCGGTTTCAGGGCACACATTTTCTCCTCCCTTCTGCCATCAAATTGAGATGACAAGTTTCTAAATGGTTTTCATCTGAAATGTGACAAAAAGTATATTTTTGGCAACTGGTCTTGCTTTGTGTCCTATGTGATATTTTGTCCTTCCTGGTCTAGAATACCTTTTGTAGTTGGAGCCTTTTGAGGTGTATCCCCTCCCTCAGAGTATGGGGAGCAATTCTTCCTGGAGTTTTGCTCTTGTGGAAGAGCAAATCCAGTCTTTTACCAAGTACTGCAGTGTAACTGAAGCAGCAGGAACTAGAAAGGAATGCTTGTAATATGGAACATATCATATATAGTAAAATGTCATTTTCAAGTACTTTCTGAACTCGTCCCAGTAATGAAGCAGCTCTGAAATATCACATGACTTTCTCAGTGTGTTGCACTCTGTATAACCTTGCCTTTGATCGTGATGTCATTTCAGATGAAAGGCTCGCGTGGAGAACGGCGCGTGGTGCATTAGGATCGGCAGATATCCTCTGGGATCTGAGCAGAGAAGGACTGTCTGAGATGTGCACTCCACGCTCGTCAAAGAGAAGTAAGTGCTGCAATAAAAAGAGTAGTCAGATATCAAAACTCCCCTCAGTCTGGGTAGAAGGAAGACTTCACCTGTCTGCAAGAAGACCTGCTTAGTCTGAAAGTTCTCCTAGAAAGGTTTTAAGGATGAATAATCATTTTTACTGTCATTCAGTCCAGGGTCCTAACTCAGGTCAGTGATTTCCTGGATGTTTGAGTAGCTCCAGGGGGACAGATGAAACAGATGATCTCCAGAGGTCCCTTCCAACCTCAATCACTGTGATTTTGTGATTGATTTTGTGATTGATTTTGTGATTGATTTTGTGATTGATTTTGTGATTGATTTTGTGATTTTGATACCTAGATGTGCCTGACTCAAGTGTTACCAGTAGAAGTGAAGCAAAGACAAGACACCTTCTTCTGCTTCTGTTAGCAGCAGGAGCCCCCCAGCAGTCTCCATGTGCTCTCTGGGTGCCTTCACCTGGCTTTTCTCTTGTGCTTGGGAGCTCAGCTTTTGGCACCTTATGTCCCATTTGAGTCCAATAGATGATGAGATTTTCTGTTGAATTTAAAGCAGCCTTACAACCCCACACCCTGTGGTCCAGGGATGGCAAGAGGACTCCACACACAAAATGTCAGCTGGCCCAAGGAAGCCTGTTCAGCTTCCATGGCAGTACCTGCTGGAAAACTCTCCAACAACCAGAAAAAGCAGGGCATTCCCACAGAGGCATTTTTCTCACCCCGAAGCCTTAATCCACTTATCAAACACTTGTGGCCAGAAATGATGTTGGGGGCTGCATCCTGTTACAGCAAATGCTTTCCTGCAGATGTGCATCCCATTTTGCTTTGGCCTTGCTCATACCTCCCTAGCATTTGCTTTCTGGGGACATCTGAGTGATTGAGGGTGAAGGCCTGGCCCCATGCAGCTCTGCCATCTCCCTCGATGGAGTCAGTATTTCACCTGTGCCAGCAGTGACAGAGACTGAACGTTACAGCTGCATGCACAAGCTTTCACAGAAATCAATTCTCACGTGCAGCATTAATATTGGAAGTGCTGCTCTCTCACCTAATTGTTGGCCAGGCACAATAACCTGTGACTAATGGCCATTCATAGTTATACAGCACAGCCTGATCATAAAAATTTGCCATTAGTCTCTACCAAAAAGAAAAAAAGTCAGGCTGTTAATTGACCAGCATGTATTCCTGAGGAAATCAGAGTAATCACACGGATGTTCAGGGCACAGAGAAGGAAGGGGCAGCTAGCTTGTGCATTGCTTTCATGATTCATCTGCTCTGATCTGCTTTTAATTATTTTTTCCTCATGTGAGGCTAGTATTGTAAATCAAAGATTTGAGAAATAACCCTGTGCTCGAAGTGACCCAAATTAAAAGCCAATTGCCGCCTTTCTCTCCTTACTAGTCTGCCGTCCCTTTCCATGCAGGAACAGACGTATGTCAGAGGCTGTCAGTGCTGCTGCAGAGGCAAAGCAGTGAGCTCATGGACTGCCTCTGCCAATGGCTAAGGTCAGCTACTGGAAAAAGTTACAAAACAGCTCTTACAGCCAGGTATGATCCTGCAGAAGGGCCTTCATTGACAACTGGCATTCCTTGCTCATTTTTGTGCAATTCAGTGAGACTCTGCCCTGGAAAACAGCTTCTGATTCTCAAACCAAGGACAGCAAGATGCGTGCAGGTTGGTTTGGGGGTCAGGATTTATTTTTTTGGCCATTCAAGTTTCTTCTGTCATAAAATTCCTCTTATGTTGACAAATGGGGATCATTCCTGAAAATGGTCAGGACAGCTTGTCTGTGTGGTAGATTTTCTTCTCCTTCCCTTCCCTTAAAGCAGCACAGGAGCGTGAGCAACACTTCCTGGCTGACATGAAAGGCAGAGGCACCAGTCTGGTAGGGAGGATGCAGTGCCACCATTGCAGCCCAAGGAATTCCCAACCCTTACCTAAACATGGGGACCCTCTGGCACCTCTGCTCTGGTCAGCAGCCTTCACTGTCGGACACAGGCTGGGATCTTGTTACAATTTTAACGAGAAGAGCTCAGAAAAGTTATTAGCAACTGTAGGAGAAAAGCGAGTGAGGAGACCATAAATCAGGCCAGTGGATGAATTCAGAATGCACTAATAAAATCAGAGCTTCCAATAAATTTTGTTTCAGGCAGAGTAGAAACAGTTTCTGAGTTGAGAGTTCAGGATGGATTATAATTTCAGATGTGTGTCAGGCCAGTGCAATGTGCCTATGAAAATGTTTGCGAGGAGGCAGCAATGGCTGGGCCAGTTGAACTTTAGTAGGGTTGAATAAAAAGGTGAGAATCTACTTCTCTGAGCAAAGCTGAATTGAATTCAATATTTAATGTGGGTTGTTTTTCCTCCCAAATCCTTTGGTTTCTTGCTCTTTCATACTGTGATATGATGACATTTGAACAACAAATGCAGTCTTGGTACGTTGGTCTCCTGGTACTGCTTTTTATATGAAAATCTTGCACATCCCATCTGAAGTCCAGATGCTGCATTTATGAGGTATTTTGTCGTGATGAATTTTTAAAAAATATTTTTCCATGCCATGAAATTAATAGGCACCTGGGGAAATAGCAACCAACTCTTCCCTACTCCTGCAAATACTAACCTTTCCCAAGTGGGAAGATACTTCTCTTTCCCTTTATTTACCTGCAAGATGTCCTTGATAGTGCTCAGAATCACAGAGAGAGAAGGAAACATTAAGAAGAGAATGCTACAAACAGACCAACTACACTAAACCCACTGCATTCTGAGGAGCCATTTACTGCATAAGTCCTGCATAATCTTCCCAGGGTCACAGAGTGAGTCATTAGCAAGACAGCACTAAGACAGAAGCATCCTGATTTTTCTAACTACTCTGATTGCTTTAAGACCCCAATTTAAAAGGCCATAGGTTTGTTCTGGCAGTGCAGTCCGAGAGATAACTACTCACGGCTTTGCAAATTGGTTTTCTTGCAATCATCTCACTAGCACAGGCCTGCAGCCCTTTGGTGTTTTCTCTGTGTTCTGTTCAAAACTATTTTTTTCTACAAAACCCAAAGCAAGCCAGAGCTGAGCAGGAGCCTCTCCTCTGCCCTCCCGTGCCCAGAGCTGCCCTGCCCCACATCCCACAGCTCTGGGACCTCCCCTTGCTGGGGTGACCCTGCCTGCATCAAGCACCCTTCATGTGCTCATTTATCCCCCTGTGGCTTTGGATTTTTCTCCAAGAGAGACCTTAGGATGCTTAAAACCAACTGACTGACCCAGGAAAGCATTGGAGGAGAAAAACTCTGTTGTTTTCTTGCTAACCTTGTCCTTGTTGCTGCACTTCCCTTTCAGAACGGGGCCTCTGTAGGTGGCTGCTTTGGCATCACCATTGGGAACAAGCCCTCTCTGTCAGTAAAGGCAGAGTTTTCTTGTACGTGTTTTTCTAACAAATTGTTAATATTTATTTTCATAGGGACATTTTCTGAACAAAGAATATCCCAGGACTTGTGCTGCAGATGCACATTTACACATCACTTAAACAGCTATTTGTAATTTTCTCATGAAGACCTTTAATGCCTGGCTGAGGATGACTCAGGTAGGTGCAGCCCCTCCTTAGAGGGAAACCTTTAGCTACACTGGCTGACACTTTGGTGGCAAAGGCATAGTTAATTTTAAAGTGGAAAAGCAGCACATTATGAGAGCTGCATGTGTTTGAGGCTTCATTTCATATATAAAGATATCCAATGGAAAAAAAACCTCATACCAATAAAAAACCAGAAATTTTCTTGTGCACTAGAAAAACATATATTGAGCCATTATAGGTTTGGACCTATTTTTTTAAGCAGCGTATTTCTTTTTCCTTCAGGTTTTATTTTTTTGTAAGATACAATTAGGTGCCATTGTGGTGTTAGAACATGTACAGTAATTTCAAATGATTAATATCTTGACAGCATAATCTTGTAAAAAATCATTTTTATCCATTATCTAAAATCAACTTTTAATTAAAAGAATGTTATATTTGTTTTCTGATACTAAACTATCTCGATTATTTTAAAATTGTGTGGGATGTTGGTACATACTAAATATACAGCATGTATTTTTCTGCTGGGCTTTAACTGAAGTGTGAGTTCCAATTATTAAGCATTAATAAGTATTTAGGAATGTCCTGCAATGTGAGTCTGCAATTAATTTTGCCAGGAATCGGCTCTATATTTTATAATCTACATAATAGAAGGACCACACTACCTTCTTTCAAAACTGTACTGTATTAGCACAAAATTGGTAGTTTTTTAACCCTAATAAGAAAGGTTTGCAGGAACCAGAGCCCAGTGGAGCTGCAGGGCTCACACTCAGTGTGGTGTTGGTGTTGTGTGGGCAGCCTTGGCTCTGTGCTGAGCTCTGCCAGCGCTCCCTGGTCACTCCCACATTTGGTGTTCACCTCAGGAGGCTGAGAGTCACCAGCAGCCCCCGAGGGTCCCCCAGGGACACCCAGCTCCCTCCCCGTGGCTGAGGAGGACGTGCAGGACCCCAGCATGTGGCACCCCCAGCTCTGCAGTGGCCAAAGCTCCGCGCCCTCCCCAGAGCGGCTGAGGGTGAGCCGAGACCTCCCCAGGGTAAGGCCACAGCACATCTGCACTAATAATGGAACTGCACACTCCATACATGGGAATATTTTATTTTGACTTTACATGCGGTGTTAAAAACCCAAAGAACGTATTATTTACACATCCACAATACAAGTTTACAAGATATCTATACATGTTAAAGTACTCTATAGTAATAGAGCAGCTTCATTTAAGGGTTACTTTTTTTATGCCGTACCATTAAAAAAGATACAATCTGCGTTTACCTTTGCACAAACGGATAAAGCATCTTTTATTATTAAATTAACAGAATAAGGACTAGGTTGAATGTTAGAAATTTCAACATAAATACTGAGAGAACTCACATTACCATCTACAAGGCAGCACAATGTTACAGGAGGTTATCAGGGTTCACATACATTTATCTTCCGGGTCACACAAGTCTGTATTAATATTTGTAAAGTGAATTTGGATCAGTTTGTGTCTTTTGACAACCGAGTACATTTTAATAGTTATTAATCTGTAGTGTTTTAGTTGCAAGACAGAAGTGTTTAGGAAGAAAGATCATTGATTTTTGGATCCAGAGGTCTCAGGAAATAAATGTCCCTCACAGCCTTACAAGAAAAAAATGACTACTTCTATCCTTTATTCTTTGTTCTGTAACAGAGATCCACTTTTTAGTGACTAACCTTTTCTCCCCTTTGAACACATAAAATAAATCTCCATCGTCTCTGAAACCCATTGCAGTTATTTGTCCCACTAATTCATGAATATTCCTCTGCCATGGTTATTTCTATAGTTATGTTCAATAAACAATGTGGTAGTGTGTAGTTTGCAAGCTAAAATAGCCATCTGTGTTGAACATCAGCTGCAAGTGGATACTGTAAACCCTGCTAAATAGCTTACACAACTTTAGCAGGTGTTCCATTACCCTAGAAACCTCATTTGATTTCACATTATAACTGTTTGATCCTTCAGAGAGCTGGAGTGGAATGTTTATCATGGTAAGGTGATTTAATGCTGCTGTCTTCTTGGATTGTAGGCTGCCTTTAGTTACCATTAATTATTCTTGCTTTTTGTCTCTTTTTTTTTTTTTTGGGTGCTGTTGAGAGATTTTACAACTGGCACTCGGGAGATATGTGCTATAGTGAGAACACTTGACAGATTAAATTTTTTTTTTAGTACTTTTATCATTTGCATGAATAAGGCACAAAATGCACAGATTCAGGTAAACTCACACATAATATTTACAGAATATTGTCATTACCTGCATGACTTTAGAAAAAAACAAACCTTACTTTACACAACAAAAACAAATTGATTGCACTACTGTTGAGTTTTCACAGACTGCTTCTGCCAGGCCAATTAATGCTTTTTCCTTTTTTATTGACAAGAGTCTATCAATGTGTAGGGCGTTATTAAATGCAACAAAAACGTGACCTTCTCCAGTTGCACAGGCGTTTGCCAAGTGAACTGACTATTAGCTGCCCTCAGCGACGAGTACAGGGGCTCAAGTTCACAGTGGCCAGGTATTGGATGGAGGCACTGTGGAAACACAGTAAAACTCCCCCGTTCCAGCCCGGAACAGCAGATTTGAAATGCACAGCTCTGAATCAATAGCAGCATAACAGCGTTACGAAGAGTGAAACGTATCTGCACTCTTTGACTGGGTGACTCTTGCATCCAGGCGTTCCCCTCAGAAGCTGTCAGAGATGCGCAGTTCATCCTTAGCTGGCTCCAAGCTGAACCCAGCGGGCTGCAGAAGGCAGAGTCATCTGTTTGTTCAGTCATGCTCAATGTAAACAATTCCATAGCATAAAAGATGCAATGGGAATCTAAGTACATCCTAGTGTGTACAGTACACACACACATCCACACACACGCACAGCTTTATCTGTGGCAAAAACAAAATGCCACACACGTGGAGAGAAAAAAATAATAATGCTACAGTTGGGCCAGAGACTTAATTCCAGCAAATTGATTATTAACCCAGCTATTCATTGAGACATTACCATTTTCTGACATTTGTGCAAGAGGCAAGGTGAATGCATACGTAGTAAAATGTTCACATTTAATGGGAATGACCACACTTAATGGCAGTCTAAAATGGAACCCATTTTTCAAGTATTTGCTTACAGATTTTTTCCCAACAACTGTTGTTTAGCTATTTAGAACAGTAACGTAGCCCCCACCCCATTGTGCTACATGTCTCCTTAGCTCCAAACAAAAGAAATGTAATGACCAGCACTTTCCTTTGTTTTTTTTTTTTGTGTTTGCTCGTAGCAAGATCATGGAGTCTTGCTACAGCTGTACGTGGCAAGACACAGATGTTGCTCAAGTAAAGACAGTTTCTTTGGCCACTTTGTTCTCCATAATAACAAGCAGGTCTCTGTCTTATGTGTCTACCACATCATCATCTCACAACCTATACAGGTCAATGCCATGCTCATTTTAGCCCAGACATGTCCTAGTAGCTGTATTTGTTCAGTGGTCTGACTGATGTCGTTTGCGGGACGAATGAGGGTTTTGGTGGCACGTCGGGTTTTAGGGAGGGTGTCCTCTTTATTCCTGTACGAGGCAGGGTGCCGTTGCTCGTGTAGCTGCTTTGCCTGGACAAGGAAGGCTGGAGGTGAACGCTGACAGGCGTCCCTTGCATGTAGTCCATCTTTGTGCCTGCCGTGGGAGCCATGTACCCCCCACGATTAATACTTGGCTGTCTGGATAACAAAACACCATTTGGTGAGTTTAAGTTTTTAGGAAGGGCAGATATTGAGTGCCTCTGTGAAGAATTTTTGTGATAACCCCTCTGCCTTTCCAAAGAGGTCATTGGTACTGCAGGAGTGGTGGGAACGTCCACTCGCTTTGTGGGACTGTTTCTCGGAAGAGTCGATGGAGGAGAGTATAAAGATGCCTCCCTGTTGGGAACCTTAGGTGGGATCTCGGACATATTGCCCATTGGATCCAGCATTAAAGTCTGGTGGGCCACTTGAATATCTCCCATAATTGCTTTGGGATTATTAGTAGTTTCATTTAAATGTTTCAGAAAATCATTCAGGGTGTTCCTGGAATCAACAGATCTCCTGTGGTCTCTTTTGCTGGATGATTTTGTAAGTGGATGATCAATATGTTGCATCTTTTTGTCTGCCTTGTGCGCATTAGAATTAGAGAAAGATGTGTTGTAGTCATGGGTAGCATTGGGAAGAACAATAGCACTGGGAATATGTCCATGACTTAGAGGAGAGTGGGGTGGAGGACTGGAGGGAAAAAACTGAGGGCTTTTTAGTGGGGTTTCCTTTCGTGAAGCATTGAGGTTACCATGCCCTTTGTCCGACTGACTTTTCATAGCCTGCAGAGTCTTTTGCTGAAGAACTGGTGTAGATTCAGGAGTTGGAAGTGCAGCTAATTCTGGAGGCTGTCCCCTGTGGTCCATCATCATGGACTTGGTATCACCGTTCGGAGGCAACTCCTTCCTGCTGGTCAGCAGGTTTGTGTACAGTTTGGGTGAATCAATGTTCTGCTGATATTCCTTGACAGGACTGTCAAACAGCCCGTTCAGTTTGGCAAAGCTCCCACTGGAGTCAGTGCAGGACTGAGCCGATTCTGCATCTTTGTGGATTTTCCTGGATTTCCGTACAAATATATCCCGGTAACAGTAAACAGCCACTCCCGCAATAAAGGCTCCCAGGACAAAAGCGGCAAAGACACAAGTGATTAGGACATTCATATGTACCATTTGGTTGGACTCTCCTGATTGTACTTCCCACCTCACACCTGCAAGAGACAGGCAGGAGATCATAAATCTACAGGTATTTCATACTGACACATTTCAGAAGAAGGCAGCCTTCCTCAGGGAAGTGTCTGCTAAGTGTTTATAAGTACTCTGGCTGTGGTGTTGGTGTAACTCAGTAGGATCCTGCAATCTACATCACTGGTGAATGCAAATAATTTTATAAAATTTAATTATAAAATGACTGTGTGTGCACTGACGAGGCTAAATGAAGACTCCCTTTTCTCTGATAATAAGCAATGCTTGTTGCAGCTTCTCTCCTTATATTTTGTTTAGCCTGTCCCCAAATTTCCTTTACGGCTGACAAATAGGGGACTTCTGTTATTAACATTAATGATTTCTGCTGGAAAATTGAGGTTAGAAGGTCCTACTGGGCCAGACAGCAATTAATAACTCCTGGATGGATTTCTCACTTTCCTGCCCCACTCGTAAATCAGTATCAAAGGAGAGACAGGATTATGCAAATGTTGTGTAAAAATGTGTAACATACATACTGCATTGTTATAGCCACACTAGTGTAATATGGTAGAAAACTTGTAAACTACTCCACTCTCAGGCCACTAGCCCTGGAGTGGCACACCTGCACTTATTATACGTGTCCAACTTTGAAGATAAAGTGATTCTCTTAGAGCCCTGATTTTTATTTTATTTTTATCAATAACAACCATAAATACTTGCATAAGATTATTAAACCAACTTAGGTTAAGTTATTAGAGAATGTTAAAATTTAGAAACTTTTAGCTTAGACCAAGAAATTGAGTATTTGATTAATTTTTTATTTGGGTATTAACAAGCTACCTTTGGTTTTTTTTTTTAGATTTTTTAAAGCAACCACAGACATCTTGCAGCTAAGACAATGTTAGTTTTTAATGAAAGTAATTCTGTTGCTATCCCAAGAGACGTTAAAATGAAAGAGCAAGAGGGAAGGAACAGAGCCACTTTTTGTTAGAGGCAAGGCCTTTGAATATTGTTAATGTTCAGGGTTACAGGTTTTAATGGCACTGTGCAGAAGCAGAAGGAAAACATGAGTAAAGTTCACTAATAGCTATGACACAAAATGTGATTCAGAACCAAGAGCAAATGATAATAAAAACTTAAAGCAAAATGAAAAATAACTGCAACAAATTAAAATGACAAATGCACGGCCATAATGGCTGATAGGAAACCTGATATGTTTTGGTGAATGGTAATAAAACACAAATGGTTTTTGGCTGGTGAGATTTTTCAGTAAATACAGAATCGTGCAAACATGTCTGTCACCTTGCTGTGCTGGGCACTGACAGAGACTTGTGTTAAATTTTGGTTATGGGATTGGAAGCTTCTCGATTCTGTGGTTGACTGCAATAGTCCTATTGAATTAAAGTCTCGGATGCCATAAGAGCCTAATCAAAGGTTCACTTAGCTAAAAGAATGGCTACAGAAAGAGGAACTACAGGCAGAATGGGTTTCTTGTAGTGTTCAGCTTAAAACCTCTGCATGTCTCAGTATGTACTGAAATCATCTCTAAACTGATGCTTATATCCAGAGGATAAAAACTCAGCACCTTCTTACTCTGACCCTTTTTCTTCAAAAACATGCTCCAGGCAAGCAGAGTTTGGGATATGCCCCATTTAACACATGGATCTCTCATGGAGCTCTGCTTTGTGTTCTGTTTTGCCACCACCCACAACCCAAATGAAAAAGCCCCAAAACAGAAGCAACCATTGATGAGGACTAACAGTCTAAGCCAAACTAGACTGGATTGAAAACAATGAACAGAGGTGCAGATAAGTCTTTTTTTAATGTAGACAGAAGGCAATTTTTTTTTAATGTATCCAGAACTGCCATTGATTTCAATGGGAGTTTTGGAACACTCCAGGATTAAAAGGCTGAGCTTATTATCTGTGTTTCCCATTATAAGCTCTAAGCAGCACTTTGTCCCCAGGATAAGTAGGTATGAAAAACATGATTGCACTGTCTGCATATTCACAGGAAATGGGTGTAAAATTGAGCCCAACAATCATGGCTGTTACATTTAAGCCTTACACAATGCTGAGACTATCAGGTTTCCATTCAGCTGCAATGTATTCCCTGGTAAGGCCTTACCCTTTGGGACACCTGATAATGGATCAGAATAATCAGAAGTGTTTGGGTCATCTTGAACTACAAATTTCCGAGAGCCAGTCACTTTAGGTTTCCAGGAACCAATCACTTTAGGTGATATAACTGGGATACTTGCCATTGTGGTAATGGAAGCTGAGGAGAACTCCATGTCTGTGGTGGCAAACAGATTTTTATTAATGTGTTTCATGGCACATCTAAGCTATAGCTGGACATAGTATTTTATGGGAGTTACATGTCAGAGCAAAATGTGACCCCCCCTACACTCTGCAGAAGTACAGATGGCTGATTAAAATCAATTACTTTAAAACTGTAAGTATGAAAAAGTACATTTACACATCAACAGCTGCTAGCCAAAAAGCCAGAGAAGTCAAACATGAAAGCAGTGCAAAAGTTAAAGTAAGCAACTGTGGGGGTGAAAAGCACAACTTAGTTTACTTAATTGCTATATTCTTCACTGGAGACAACATACTTGGCTGCCTTTTAAACATCTTCAAAAAAAAAAGAAGTTACTTGGAACGATGCAACACTCATGACAGGTTATGCCTGAGAAACCAGATCAGCTCCATTAGTGCTATTATGGTATACCAGGAACTGCTGAATGAGCCACTTCTGCAGGTGGGAATAAAAGGAATGTTTTTAACCCCTATTTTGTAATGGTTCCTAAGGAACAATCATGCAGAGGTTCTGGCTCCTCTGTAGTACGTTTGCTGAACAGACCCACCACAGCCTACGTGAAAATGCACAGAGGAGGAAACTCATCAAATTGGGTTTACAATTCACAGTCTCGTTTTGTGTTCACTGTCCCAGTAGGTTCAGGTATGAAGGTCTACGGCTCAAGATCAGACTTGAGAAATATACTTCAAAAGCACACTCATTCAGGACTTGAAAATAAGGTTCAGTTGTATTTGTGTCATAAAATATCACTTTGAAAATTCAGTTGATAAACACTCATGAAGCCAGGCAGCATTTCTATGTGACAGTTTTGTTTTGTTTCCTTAAATGAATCTCTAACTTGCATTATGGGTAAATAGATCTGGAGAATATTTGTCTCAAACATTACTTCTTGTCAAGTTACAGAAGTGAAAATGTCAGAAACCAAACCACAAATAATGTTCTTGTTGCACTCTTACAAATTTAACATACAAACAGATTATTTTCCTATTTTTCAGTCAGAAATGTGCCCTTGGTTTGAAAGCAAAGACCCAAGCTCCAAAAGCAAAGACTGGAAAGTACGGGCTGAGTCTTGCTCCTGTTGAAGTCAACACAGGTTCTGCTCTTGAGTTCAACAGAGGAGCACTGGATGTCCCTGAACACCAGGGGCTGGTGGTGAACACATTATTAGAAAAATCACTAGAGGAGAAAAGGATGCAAAAATCCATCTAACAACAATGCACATTTTTTCTAAGCTACTTTTGTCTACACAATTTCTCATTCAGCTACACAGTTTGTGATGTTAAATTTTTTTTTCATTAGCATAAACTACTTAAAGCATTTCAAAAATAAAGAAATACACATTTTAGAAAATGTGCATTTGTGCCAAGAGCTTGCTGGGAAAGAAGGAAAAGAGAAAAGGAGAGGTAAGGAGGAAGATGATGAAGTTCTGCCATTCATCTACTAGAGATGGCCAAGAGGGGCATTCACAAACGCATGGCTGGGGATCAAGAGTAAAGCTTAGTGGACTTCGTGCAGTGGAGATGTCGTCTATGTTAATCAGGCTCTTTAATAAAAGATGGCTCAATAAATAATGAGCTGTTAACATGCGGCTACACAGGGTGAAGTGCTGAGTGAGAAGAGTCTGACTATCTTTACCATCAGTGGGAACATGAGTAAAAGCACAAAAATGGAGGATTGCCAACTGTGCAAAAGGAAGGAAAAAAGGGCTGAAAATGCTGAACTGAAGGAAAGTAAAGGTCATTAATTCAAAAAAATTAAAAAAAACTAACCAGATGTTGGGTCGCCAAATATTTTGTAATCTGGTGTAGCTGTAGTAGGCAAAATTTCTAAAAGAATTAAAGGAACAAGTAATCAGTAAAAAGTAACGAAAAGAAAGCAAAAGATCTCAAACCTGAGTAATGGAAAATAAAAACTAAAATATCACTGGTTACAAAAAATAATTTCTTCAATACTTTGCTGTAGACCCCAAATAGCTGTAAACTAGTGAAGGAAAGACAAAAACTCTGCCACCCAGGACTAAAAAGCTCAGCTTTGTGAACATTCACAGTAACACCAGGTGTTCATCATGTTACTGAAAAGCTCATCAGAAATTTAACATCCACAGTGAGGTGTGGCCACAGACTATGGTGAGACATTCCAAAGGAGCAGCTGTGACTGTGCCTTACCATGGCAGTCCCCAAGCTGTGCCGTGTTGCCATATTCGACATCTTGGACGTATCCTCCAGTGCTGTGGTTGTATGAAACAAACAAAGAGAACCTGCAATTAACAGTATTAGTAAGGATACAAATGGAGATTGGTTTTTTTTCTGGAAGCAGCAAATGGAAACATATACAACAGCCAAGGTATGGCCCAAAGGATTGTACAAAATGTACAGGAGAGTCAGGCTTTAAAACTCTCTGTGTGTAAGTGCTTAGGCCAGTAAATAGAAGAAAAAATAGAACCCTTTTTTTTTAGTAACTATGTTATGTCTTCTCCATTGGGCATACTCCTGGGTTTAGATACAACCATCCAACTATGCCAGTTAAAGTTTGCACTGGCCTGCTACAAAGGCCTTTTTTTAAGATACAGCTGCTAGTGCACCATACATTACAGCCCTGATTTGTGCAAAATGCCTTTGGTATGCCTATACAGCACCCCAGCTCCAGTGTGGAGGCACAACCTTGCTCTTCCCACTGTGAATCCTATGCTTTCATATCTGCAATTCCCTGTGCCCTGACCATGAGTGTGCCTGGGAGGGGCCAGCATGTGCTGTCCTCTCGGAGCTGCTCAGGTTGGCATGCTGCAAGTGCTTCCTGCTTCCAACTGCTCTTCCTACAGGTCTGCCTGTCCTCCTACTCATGTACAACTCCTACTGAAAGCAGGCTTCACCCAGAGGTTGCAGAATTAAGCCAGACGTTAGCATTCTGTTCCCTTACATACACTGTGCACTGAAAAAAGAGCTTTAAAAAAATAAGAGATGGAGTAACTGTGTGCAGGGGAAGGACATGAGCTCGTGGGGTCTGTAAAGCACAGTTAGAGATGCTGGGCTAGCCAGGAAAGGAGTACTTACAGCATGCCTGGAGTCACTCTTCCACACGCCTCATGGTCTAACCAGCCACAGTATGGGTCCCGTGAAGCAATACATGCCCTTGCAAGAGAAAAACCCCACAAAATCATGCATTTTTTTACTTCCTTCCTAAGAAAGATTGGTGCCCTTGCTTTAAGGGGATTCAGGAACGGAGCCGTACTTTTTACATGACCCGTGACGCTCACACCGACTCAGGGGAATTCTAATGACGCAGCTGGAGAATGCCACGAACAGAGCATGGTGGTCTCTGTCCAGCTGGAGGGAAATGACTCTTCTGTCCTCCTCGCTCTCTGCATTACACCTGGTCAGCAAAAACAAGGGCAGGCCACTGCTTTAGTGACTGTAATACGGCGTGCAGTAAACATGTTAATTATTGTCTGTGAAGCTACTGAACAGAAACTTTTCACGTACATAAATGTAACCTTACTACTCTTTCTTGAGACAGTGCTGAACAAACCTCTGAGTTTTCAAATGC
The DNA here is from genome assembly GCA_013400515.1 of Erpornis zantholeuca. Classification (NCBI taxonomy): domain Eukaryota; kingdom Metazoa; phylum Chordata; class Aves; order Passeriformes; family Timaliidae; genus Erpornis; species Erpornis zantholeuca. Next base: position 878,197 of record VZTN01029686.1, on the reverse strand, counting down.
TGGCTTCTGGCTTCTGCTAACAGCTAGGTGAGAAGTTTGCTGAACTATGTAGGAAAAAAAAATCCAAATCTATTTTCTTTGTTCTTTCACTCAGTGTAAATATCATGAGAGAACAGAAGAGCAGTCCTGTATTGGATGCCTGTAGAGTCTAATTGGAATGCTTCTGCTCCAAAATTCTTTGTGCCAAAAAATAAACAAGTTTAAAATGATCAGATATAGGTTATACACTACTGGCCACTCTTGAGCAACCCTCAAGGTAAGCACAGATCATTTCTTTTTAACAGCAGCAAATACTTCTGACGTTTCAGAAGTGTTTGCGGAAGAATTAGACTGTGTCACTGACGTCACTGGAGTGGAATTAGGTTGTTCATTCAACCCATGCAAAATGGCAAGTGACCAAATATTTTTGGGTTATTCAACATGAGGAACACGATGAAATGACAAACAAGTGGTGATGTTGGTTATAATGAGCTCGTTTACCATAATCTTTTTTAGCTAGGTACCAAGGACTAGATGAAGAGCTTAGATGTTCTGCTAATACTTACTTTGCATGATTATATGCTTCAATCTCTTCCAGTAATATGCTGTCATTCAAAGAAAAAGGCCTGGTCTTTGCCAAGATTTTAAGTACTACTCCTGCTTCGGAGCCAACAAATATGACTGTGTAGTTCTGGTAGGGTCCAGCGGCGTGGTCTACAGCAATTGCTGTCAATCTGTATCTGGCAAGACCAAAAGGCACATCACTGCCAGCAAGTTTTGTTGTTTTCCTTTTCACAGGTGTTACTTTTGAACCGTCATACCTGACACGTGTTTTGGTAAACCAGGGCTCCTCGGTGACTGAGGGAACAGCTGAGTCCATCAAAGGATGAGATTTGATGAAGGAGAGCGTTTCGTCTGGGAAATCAATGGAGGTTTTGTAAGCCTCTGCTAGGCCGTGTTTTGCACAGCAGCCAGGTCTGAAATGAGAATAACATTGTTTCCTCTTGATATTTTAGTTAATGAGAGAAGGCAGCTGGTTAATGAGCATCCTCATAGCTGAAGTGTCAAGTTCTGCTTTGGGTTTTACCCAACAAGGCACTCAGTGCAGCTGATTTAAGCTAGGTCTTTAAAGGACAATGTTATGACATCAGGAGTAAGAACTTTTTACCTTGGCTTTGGTACTTTGTCTTCAGGTACAGCTGTCCAAACAGAGTCAGGAGTCTTTTGTTCTTTAAATCTCCCTTTGAAGACTTTCTCAATGTCATCCATGCTGAAGGCACACACTGCTGAACCAGGGATGCTGTAAAGTTCGAGAAGAATTTCAAGAACTCAGCTTACAATGGCACCCACCTCAGTGTAAGGAAGAACCAGAGACCTGCCTTTGATGAGAGGTTGTTCATCTCTCACCTGTTGAGCTGTGTGGTGAACACACCAACAACGGTGGGCACTCCATTGATTTCTATTATATCTGTGATAGACTGCAGAACATCAAAGTAGAAGAATGAATCCCCAGGAACTGAGCAGTTGAGCCGAGCTTTCAGAAAGGATGTCCAGTGTTTCTCCAGGACCCTTTGGGAGCCCCCCATGTCATTTTTGCAGATGCGTGCCACACGGGAATACACGGCCTGTGAAAGGCGAAAAGGAAATTAAAAAGGAGAGAGGCTTGAGAGATGCAAGGGAACAAGTGCTTGTTTCTGAGCTGCTAATAAAGCACCAAGATCATGTCATTAACAGGAAGCTGCCATTTATCTGCACAGAGAAGATGAAAGCAAATAGTGTTCAGCTCGTAGTACAGAGGCATCTTAATGTATCACCAAGCAAATGCATCTCCATAGTTTGCCCCCACCCTTTTTGCCTTCAAAATCATACTGCTAGTGAGATTTAAAGACTTTAATTAACCATGTGTAAGGGATTTAATAATTTATTGTAGAATATCCTTCCATGGTGAGGCATGAGTATTATACTCTGTACTGGCATGACTGAATTATTCAATATCCAGGGACATTAGAGAAACTTCTTTGAAACTCTCCTTTTGCATTGTTTTCTTTCGTTTCTTTAATAAGCATGAAAACACCCTCAGCTTTTCCATTACTTGCCACAAGAGTTAAGGCAAGAGCACATTGAAAGATACCTGTAGCGAGCTCACCAACAGCGAGGCCGGGAGAACAGAAACAGCTTTTTGAATGAAGAATGCATTGCTCTGGTTCTCTTTTTCTCCCCTCCCTGTAAATTATAATGATGAGAAAACTGTGCAAGCTTTGTCCTAGTTCCTCCTTCCTACTATGAACTGTGCTGGTTCCTGATGCTGTTTTGGGATGAGCTTTTTGCTGACTCAATGCTCACGGTGACGATACTGACCTTGCCCAAAGTGTTGTGCTCTACAGCAATTTCTCGGAAGAAGAAATAAACGTAGTTCCCATATTCTATGGCGTGGAGGAAGTGTGGTTCTGTAGGAAAGAGCAAGGAGAAGTTACTTCAAAGAACTGCTCAGTGGGCACATGAGTGACTACACTGTGAGACTTGGCAGCTTCTCCCCAGGCCCATACCAGCCAGTGGGAGCTTCAGTCTCCCAGATACTTTAGGATGTCCAAATACAGGTGGAGTTTAAATGAACTTCAAGTCTTTGGCATTGGCTAAAAGACTGTAAAAAGGCCCCACAGAAATTGTATTTCAGCTAAGGTATTTTGTTACTGCAAATTCAATATTGTCTGGTGTTTTTTGGCATTATGCAGGTTTTTAGTTATAATTACACTATTCCGAAAGCCTCATACATGCTGACATTGCAGCATATGTGTAAACCAGGCTGGCTGTAAATTACCTGACCTTCTGTGCCACTGAAATTGCATTTGCCATGTGTATGGGAAAATACTCCCCAAATTACCTTTTATCCATTTGGAATCATACTTTATTGTTCTTAAGGCAGATCCATCCCCCATGCTGCGATAAATAACAGCATCACTTGCCAGGAAATCTGCTACTGTTGCCGAATACAATTTTCCATCTAAAACGGAAGTTGAAAACATGGTATTAAGAGGCCTTTAATAATCTAGAGAATTCTGACTAGCCTGTATTTTTCCCCATTTCTTTACTGTCACACTTCCCCAGATTGCTGTAACCTATTTATTAACAGGTCAGCTTCTAATCCTTTGGAGGCCCTTTAAAAAATTTAAGAGCAGGGGCACCATGACACCTTTAGCTTTCCCTGTGCTTGCTTTAAAAGCTCTCTGTCTCCTTTGGTGTCATTAATCATTTAGACTCATTACAAGTAAAAGTTCTTACCAGCAAAGAGGGCGACATTGGTTTGTCTGGCATCAAATGGGCATCTTGCCAAACCACTAATTTCCTCCCCATCATACTCTAATGTATTCAACTAGAGAAGAAAAATAAATGGGTGATAGTGTCATTTCCATTTTGTGCACTGGCACAAAAGCACAACATTGTCTTTCCACAAAACTTAATTCAGCACATTGGCTTCTGTCTGGTTTTACTTCACCTGGAAGCACTCTCCAGTCACACTGGATGTATTTGCTATTGCATAACCAGTGCAAGCAAAACCAGTAACAGATTAATGGCATCTTCAAGACTCTTACCCGATAGTATCTGCACATAGGGTTAAATGCATTTGTTCCACAGACAAACACCATCTCATCATTTCTTGGAACAAAGACTTTAATGAAGTTATGGCATTCATCCTGAAAAGAGAGTAACATGTATTAATCACAAACTCCACGTGTAAAAGAAATACTAGTGCTGTTTTACTGTAATGTGCTAAACTTACTTTATGTTTGCCTTTCATAGCACAGTTCTCTCTGTCCTGCTGCTTTGATCTCCATGTTAATTTCTGTCAAAGAAGACCAAAAAGGAACACTTGAATTCCTTGCCACAGAAAATTCTTTAAAAAACCATTAAAACCAAAGGACACACCTCTCCCTTTCTAGCATGCATCTACTCACCTTGCTTGGGGTAACTTCTGATTTTGGAACTTCATTTAAGTTTACAGTGTAAACCTGGTCCCTGTTTGCAGAGTAAAAAGAGAGCAGTAAATTCATTAATTCTGTGGCTCTTTTATTTGATAAGCTACATCTACTTCCAGAATGTTGTGTTAGACCAGCAACTTCTGTGAAATGCTTGCAGATTTTCTGTGTTTAATGCAAATGAGAGAAGGTTGTTCATATGCAACATGGGGTGGTTTTGATTTTTATTGGCGTGGTCCTGAGAGAGCACCTGCAGTGTCCAGCTGTCCATCCCTGTCTGCCCATTCTGCTGAGGACTAGCCTGGGCTGTAAATATGCAAGTGTGTTATCCTCACTTCTACAGCCCTGACGTGTCAGTCCAAGTTTAAAATGATCAGGAGAGGTTTTTATCAGGCAGGGCAGTAATATAAAAGAGGGAAAAGAGCATTTGATCATCGGTTTTAGCTTAACTACAGTAACTGCAGCCTTCAAATCCAATTTTCATGCACTGGCCATAGATATGGTATATTTCTCTGGGAAGTCCTGTCCCAATTCTAATTTTTATCATATTCTGCACATTTTTCTAAATGAATTTTACACATAAATGCAAAACCAGAAGAGAAAAGAATTTTAATCTAATGAACTGAGTGAAGGAAAATTACCTGCCAGTGATATAAAGTGTGTCTCGAATTTTCAACATTAGTTGGAAGTCCAGTCTGTGCTGAGATTCATTGCCTGAAGGGCGTCCTCTAAATACTGGATATTGCCTTGAATCTGCAAGTAAAAATGGGCTACACCATCACTCAGGATTATAGAGCTAAAGAATCAATATATGGCATTGATTAGCTGTATATACTAGGTGTAGAAGGGTTTAAACTAAATTCCTTGAGTAATGTCTTGAATATAAATGAGGAAAAGATGGCTAATGTCAGCAAATGTTCTTTTTCCTGAAGTTACTGCTGTATTTCTGATTGCTTTTTTAAGAAAATGATTAAGTGTTCTATTAAAGATACAAAGCCAGTAAACACATTTCAATTTGAAAGGAATCGGATTTTTTTTTTTAATTTCCATGGCGGGGGGCAAGGGGAAAAGAAAAAATCAACATTAGAACTTTTTCCATGGTGTTTAGCAGCACTTGCAGATTACTTACAGTGGTAGTCCACGACGTTAATGGGGTCCTCATCTTCGGGGAAGCTGACGGCGCGGCAGCGGGACAGGCTCAGCAGCGTCAGCAAGGCGCAGAGCACGGGGAGCCTCATGGCTGGGGACGGGGGAGCGCCGCCGGTGCGGCAGCACCGCTCAACCACCTGCGAACAGGGACACGGCAGTGAGCAGCGCTGGGGCTGCTGCCTGCTGCACAACATGGGCTGTGCTGGGACCTGAGCATCGGCACCGCCGGACAACATGGGCTGTGCTGGGATCCGAGCATCGGCACCGCCGGACACGGACGGGAAACGGGACACAGCCCCGCTCCAAGCTGCCCCGACACATATTGATGGTTGCTAAGTTCTAGCTGGATTTACGGGCATTTCCGAAGAAGCTGATGACTGCCGGCCCATTTAATTCACAGAATCAGAAATAGAACATGCAGGCTGCTGACCTGGCAAGAAGAATTGTCAAACTTGGGATTAGAATTTTAATTAAACTGCAATCTCTTTCTATCCTCTTAATCACTGAATGTCATCCAACACAAACCCTTTTCCCATAAAGTACCTAAATCTCATCCAAAACATCATGACACACACAATGTATCTGAGCATCCACGCTGTGTTCTAATGTCACTGCTTGTTTCCAGGCCATGCCATGGCAGTACCGAGTCCAACGTGCCCATTGTCACAGCCCTGATGCCAAGGAGCAGCCACCTGATGCTTTGCCTTGTGCAGCGACTTACACACGTGCAAAGTAAATGCAAACTGCTGTCCCTGCAGTGTGACAGCGCTGTCACACTTCCCAAGGGTGGCAAGGGACTCAAATGGGAGTGCAATGTTGAACCACCTTCCCAAGATGCCACTTTCCCCCTCATTCTCTTTGCTGCTGTTCGAAGGCTTCGGGGGCTTTCAGGTGGGGGTTGTGTGTGTGTGCTCTGTAGATCAGACAGCAAAGATCTCAATAGCACCACAACATCATACAACAAAGCTTTTAAGAGGGGAAGGGAAACATAACTTCTTCAATTAAACCACAGGGATATTTTAGTGAGCAGAATGTAACTACTCAAGTTGCAATTTGGGTAGGATGCAAGAAAACACATCTCAAAGTGAAATGTGATCCTTAATGACTGCAAGTGGACTGGGCAGGGGTCATATTTCTCATTAGAAACCTGGCAAATGTAGTATTATTCCCTCCTCCAACCTTCATTCAGCCCCGATTCACAGGTCACAGCTCTGAGTCATCAGCTCAGTGCCTTGCAGTTGCTGAAATTGGTTATTAAACGCTTTGTCTAAACAGAAAAAAAAAAGAGAAACCTTTCCATTTTAATGTTTCAAGACTTCCAGTGAGAAGAACATGTTGCCAACACAAAGTGCCAGGCCTGATCCGGCAAAGCACAAAAGTATTAATCATTTAATAATTTGAAAAGCAATTAAAAAACCCCTTCATAACAACACTTAACCTTTTAGTAATGCTTACGGGGGCCGAAAATGCTCTATTTGTTAATTGATACTATGGCTGGCTAGGGGCAGGGCTTCCTCCTTCCAGAGGCTGCTGAGCTGTCAGTTCAGGCTGGACTGTGAGGAGACCAGCTGAAAGGCTGGGGACATTTGGGGATGGGGGCAGGGGTGTTGTCTGGATGCCTGCCCATTACAGACTGACCTGGAAAGAAGCATTTTCCTCTGTTAATGATATTTCTGTATCTCAGCCCACCAGTCCAGAACGAATGGGCTGTGCTCTTAGTCAAGATTGATGAGTGCAGTGGTTAATAAACACTAATGATTCCTGGCACTTTCCCTCTGCTCTTCCTTGTCCTGACATGGCCTCTTCAGCTGAAGCATCTTGCGTTAAATTACTAATGAGCAAACTTAAAACAAACTGGAATTAATAAAGTTAGTCAAATTAGTTCTTTCTTGTGAAAGCACCATTAGAGCAAAGTCCTGCAGCACTGTGGCTCCCAGACACAATAACAAATCATTAATGCTTACACAACCACTTTTTTTTTGGTCCCTTTGTAAGGAGAAGCAGGCTCCAAATATCCAACCCACTCCTTTTCCAGTGAAAGAGAAAGGGGAGACACATAAACTGCACGTTGAGTCGGTACACAGAAACATCTATAAGGTGCTTAGTAAAAGTCCTCCCTGAAGCCTTGTTTTCTTGGAAAACAAATGAATACAAATTGCCAAAGAGCAAGAAGCTCTCCCAGACATGTAGGCTGCAGTTAGCATAGGAGATGAGGCTGCTTCTGGCCCACATCATGACTCAAAGAGATCCTGGCCCAGCTTCAGATTGCAGACTCTGCAAGTCCCACCTGCACCAAGCATGAGCATGGAATAGGAAGTTTCTTTTTCACAATTATTTTTCCTTCCAGTGTTCCATCTGGGAAGAATTGACTGGGACAACAATTACAATTTGCCCTACACAGACAAATACTGATTTCTGGACTTCAGGAAATGGCTGCAGAGGAAAGGGCAATTTGTTTTTAGGTCACAATTGTCAAAGGGCAACTTGTTTTCAGGTGATGATTATCATGTCCAATATGCAGCAAACTGTCACAAAAGCAAACAGGAAACAACTGAAATGCCAGGTAAACAAAGACAGTATCAGTTCTCTCAAACAGATCCACATTTCAGGTGGGATTTCAAACTCCCTAAAAGAATGTGAAATTTTGTTCATGTAAATCCATAGGATGTGTTTCCCCAGAGGCTGCATCCAGAGTAGCAACAAACTCCCATTTATGTCTTCCCCAAAAAAACCCTCAAACATCTCAGGATGCTCCAGAGATGAACTTTGAGAACATACAGGGCAGCAATGGTTATGTTCAGCAATCTTTTCTAACTAAACATCTGTCACAAATCTCTATCAAAGAAAATATCTACAAGAAGCACAGGTCTTTGTCACAAGAAGACAGAAAAGCAGCCAGAGAGTTGCACTGGATCAGCAAACCACAGGTAATCACTTCTCACCAGCCAGGCAAGAAGTGCAGATTTTTGTATTATTTTGCCTGTAAAATTATTACAAGAATATTAACAGTAACTCTGATTTCCAGCTACATATGAAAAGAAAATGCACCTGCTTCAAGAGGCTCTTAAATGCAGCTTTTATCTGGTTGGACACAGGCTTGAGATCAGAACCACCGAAGAGAGAATAAACTGGGAAGAACAGCTGCTTCCTGGATAATCAGAAAAATGGGCTCCATCTAGCCCTTGGAGCAGGGGTTTATGACAGCCAGGTGTAGCCTTCTGGTAGACACAGATAGGCTGGTGTGAAAGATGTAATTCCTGCCACATTTAAACCTTTTAGTGGAGGCCACTACTGGGGACTACAAATAACAATGCTGAAATATCTGTTAGGCCTGGAACAGCTGATTACGAAACCCTGGCAATGTGCACCTTCAAGCAAATGCAGCAAACATTCATACTCTGGGTTTGATTATTTTCTCCTGCCAGGATTCAGCCTAGTCTTTGATTAATTTCTCTTATAAATGGCATTCCTAGCATTTCTGAATGCTAGGAAAACAATCCATGGCAAGGGCAATGTTTGGAAATTACCATATTGCTATCCTTGTTTTGCAGCTGGGCAATTGAGGCACAGATCGAGGCTGAATTTGTGACCAAGGCCAGCCAGAAAAAAAGCCTTTCCAAAGGTTCTGAGCTGCTCAGGGTCAGATGTGCTCCTCCCTTGCAGCACAGGCACGCTGACCAGCATCCCTCAGGTGAAAAGCTGTTAGAGATCAGAGCTCCTCTGGCCACGTGGCCTATGCCATAATGAGTTGTGTCACAAGGAGAAAGAACCAGAGGTGTAAATGTTAACTGGTGGCAAAAATCCACCTTGTAAAGGAGGCAAGCAACCTGCGTGGAGCAGGCCTCAGGGAGATGCTGTTGGTCAAAAGGGAGGCAGGCAGTTGTCCCAAGTAATAAACTGGCTCTTTGTGGCTGCCACCTTTCAATCTCAGATACAAATCCCATCCTTCAATTCCTGATTGGGGGAATCCAGAGAAGCAGCATATAATTTCTGTTAAAATATGAGCCTGCCTTCAAACAATCACACATGAAGGGGAACAGGCTGGTGTTTCTTGCCCATTAATCTACTCCAGCCTTTGACAATGTGCTGGTGACGCTCCATCAATCATCTTTCCGTGCACTGCCACGTAAAAGAGAAGGGGGAAGGGAAAGGGCATTCAGCCAGCTGGGGAGAAGCAACAAATAAAATGGCTTCAAACCAGACTGATGCAATATCTTCTACTTACTGTAAAAAAAAAAACTTAAAAATCTCCTTAACACAATAAACACTTCTCAAAATGCTAAGTACAGACAGGAGCGTAGTAGAGCAAATCCAGGCTCGAGTTCAAGACAGGTCAGAACAAAAGATACATCCTAAAAGTTAGCTCACTTGTGGAGAGTTTGGCAAGGAATGGAGGAAAGGGCTGCAGTAATAAAAGAGTAAATTACTACATCACCTTCCTCCTCCACCAGACTCAGGCTGTCAAGTGAGACCCTCTGTGCTTGGCAGTACAAGCTGGCCATAATGCTGAAGGGGGACAGGCAGAATTGATTAGCAGTATGCTGAGCTTAGTCAATTTATGTCGATGTGGTTTCCCACAATCCCCACTGATTGGACTTGGACAGGTCAGGAAATCCCTGCTGTCCTCTGTTTCTTCCTGCATGCAAATGGCTCCCCGAGGGCACTAATTAGTGCAAAGGCACTGACTAGTGTCTTTCTCAGACAGTACCTTCTGCAATTTTGAGCATGAAACCACACTAATAATAAGGTAGAAGTTAAAACCAAAACATCTTTTACCTCTGCTTGTTCACAGATGCTCAACAAGTTTCTCAGGGCCTACAGCTGAGACTTCAGTTCCTGATGCAGAGCAAAGCTGATCCTTTGTGCAATACCCAGTAACTTCCACTGAGCCCGAGACAAGTCCTGTGCAGGGCCACAGGGCACCCTTGGACAGTGGTTTCAGGGCACTGAGCCCTTGGCCAAAGCAGTGCCTTGGAGCTCTTTAACCAGAAAAACACTCAAACAACAAAGATCTGGCCAGGTTAGCGCAAGTCACAGATTCCACCTGCAACCAAATAAAAGCTGAATGGGAACTTACTTGCGTTTAGCACCTCTCCCCTTCTTTCTGGATGCAAAGGACTAGTGTAGAAAGGTTAAAAATCTTGTTTACTACAGCCTCAGGGATTATCTTTTGATGTACAAATCACTTATGGTCTACTAACAGCAGTTAAAAACACTACCTGAAAAGGGTACGGTTCAGATTCTGGGCTTCATGAAGTTCAAAGCCTGCTGGCAGTGACTCCACTTTAACAGGCTAAGGATTTGCACCCGAGTTTAGTTGCTGATAGTAACTGCTGCCAGGTGGGAGAAACTCAACTTCTTGAGCCAGCTGCAGAGGGAACAGCTCGCTGGGGAGCACAGAGTACATTTCCTTTGGACAACGAGGTCAATCATCTCAGAAGATAAAACATTCAAAAGAAAATATATGCAGGTGGATCAGGCTGCCTTCAGGGGTGCCCTGGACTTGTAGAGATGTACCCACTGGCTACCACAGGTGCACCTGAGCACTCACTCAGAACAGCCCCTCATCCCTGCTGTGACTGGAATAAAGCAACTCCAGAGCAGAGCCACGCACTGGGGGAACCAGGCCAAGGTGTGTTTTGGTAATCAAAATATGAAAATGAAGCCTTTTTGTACCATCTGAGTCAAAATATAAGACCAGCATGGCCCAGGGTCTGGTGCCTTGAACTCTAGAGGGGGAGCCAACAACTCTTTTTCCTATCTCTATTTTTTGGTCTTGGTCTTTTTTTCTCCTATGTCTTACTGTGTGAAATGAGTATGATGAGTCATTTGCTTACAAGCCAGAAAGTATTCCACATAGAATGCAACATTTGCCTTAAAAATCTGTATCAGTATTTATGGTAGGAAAGGCAGGGGATTAGATTCCCATTTTAGGTCATATCTATACATAGGTTTTCCAATGATACAATTGCTTTATAGGGTGGCAAGTCCTCCCAAAACAGGGATACAACAGTCAGCATTGATGCAAGTGTGATTTTCTTTATAATTCTTTTTAATGTCATTCCAGTATGTATTTCTTCTAATGAAGGCTGAACTCCAATAAAGTTCCCCAAGGCAATGCTTGACATGGAGGTTTACTGTACATTCAAATCTTAGAGATTCTCTATGATGTGATAAATCCATGTTGTGGAACTTGGTGACATTGTTTCAGCTAATTATCAAATACTCAGGAAAATATTTGTGGCTATAATGAAAGAAAGGTACTTAATTCTTGTAGTCCCTTTTAGGAACATGAAGCATGATTTTGTCTGGTAAGTAGGTGATAAAAACTCTTTCTGTCTTATAAAGGTACACCCAAATGTGAACTTGCAGTATGCAGCCATCCTTACTTTTTATAACAACTTTAAAGTCTGCAGCTCTGAAGAAAAATTTGGGATATTTAGAGCTGAGATATTAATTGAGCATGAAAGTGCAAATAACAGGTCTGTTATTTTAAGATAATACTTGACTTCTTTTAAGGATTCTGCATTAACACCTCTTGATCTATGCCTAAGTAAAAAAAGATAGTTTAATATTAAAGTGATGAAACCCTACCACTGAGTATCACAGCTTTCATCTTAATTGGCTTATGGCACTGCCAGCTACACTTCAGTTGTTTGCAGGCTTTGAACGTTGCAGCAAGCGCACCCCTCTCGCTCTAGAACGAGCTGACAGAACTTGCAAAATGGATGGGGTGACTTTTAATGATGCAAGTGTTTAGTGGTTGATTAGAAGCACTTTGAGGGCTAAATTCTCCTGTGATCAAAAATTTACTTGAACACCAGATAGTTTCAGCAGGAAAGGAAATAAAATGCTGAGCAAACTGTAAGTGATTGCCTCAATTATGGTTATTTTCAGTTAATTTTTGAGACAGAATGTTAACTAGCTTCCCTTATAAGGGTAACACGAAAGTCCTGCACCTGAAACCACCTTTGATTTCAGCTCACATCTGTGGTCAAATCTGTTCTGTTTTGCAAAGCTACTGCAGGAAATGCTTTCCTTACAAGTTTGCCAGGGTTGGGCTGTCGGTAATGGAATGCAAGGTGCTTTAACTTATAGCAGGGCTCTGGATTCACCATTTTAGCAGGCCTGCATTTCATGAATTCAAACTGCTCATGCCCAACTGGGACTGCCCTAGGATATACTAAATTTGTGGAAGTGTCCATAAACTGATCCAGAGAATGTCACTACAGTGACATTTGTTCCACATTCTTGGCCATGATCCTCCATTAATTCCTGGCCATGGGCAGCTCTGGTAGCAGGAACTCCTACCCCTGCCCTGACCCCAACCCGAGCACAGCAAAGCCACCCTGCTGAGGAGAGCAGCTGTGGCTCATCAGGGTGAAGTCTTGAACACCTCCAGCTCCCAGATGTGTCAGAGGTGTCCAATGCTTTAATTAGTGTGTTTTAGACCAAAATACTTTTATCCTGAAAACTAGGGAGAGCCCTTAAACCATAAAGGCACAGACCTAATTACCTACAGTAGTGAATACAGGCTTGGATATAGGTTCAGTAACACCCAAACTGCCTCTCCTTGGCCTGAAACAAAAGCCTAAAACTTAGACCAAAGTATCACTTTTCCTCCCTCTAGGAGGGTTGGCTACAAGTGTGGGTGAGTGCTGGAAGTGAAGGAAGTCACTGTTCTTCCTGGAAGCCTGCAGAACATGATTTACATAGCAAAACTGCCACTCATTTCAGCATGATTAGGCATCATCTGATAAGGCAACTCTGAGACAGGTATAAACCAGTATTTGCAGGTGAGGACATAATGAAGGTCTCAGGCACAACTTGCACAAGTCCAGCTGACGCCACAGACAGGAGAGCTGCTGGCAGCACCCTGGGCCTGCTGTCTGCCAGCCCTGCTGTCTCCCAGCCCTGCAGAAAGCAGCCTAAGCAGCCTTCCCCCTGAGCAGGGCTGCAGCCCTGATCCTGAGATAAGTGCTGCCCATTTGAGTCCTGGCTGGAGCCCAGGAGGTCAGGGTTTGCCTCCTAGATGAAGAGAATGGGATGTTTTGAAATGGAAGGGAGGTTTGGAGGAAGGAATATGCCCCAACAAGCAGGGCAGATGAAGAAAAAAGGGATTTACACTGTGGAAAGGGCACATCTGCTGTTCAACAGGCTGTGCCTCAGACAATGTTTCTGTCAACCTCACTCCAGAAAGCATCACTTCTTCCCACCCACTGCTCTTCCCTGCTACAAACACCCCTCCAGCACCTCATCACTGTGCCTTGCTGGAGCACTGCTGGCTGGAGTTGCTGCTGCTGGGGAAAGGCTGCTGCACGTCACTGCTCTCGCTTCAGAGAGAAAGTAAATGGCTGCGGAAAATGCAAAGGGAGAGACAGGAGAAGACTCAGCTGGCAAGAAGCACGTGAGAGACCTTAAACACTGTGCTGGTATTCTCAGTATGCCACTCCCAGGGCTGGAGTGGTCAGCCAGCCTTGCCTGTGAGAATACTGCCTACACAGACTGGGGAACAACGTATTTTGAACTAGTCTTGTTTTTTTTTGCACGGACAAATCTGGTAGCTGGCCACCCAGCCACCTATTTGTACATGCAGAGCATGTGCTCTGCCCCTTTCCTGGGCACAATCAATTACATGTACAAAACACAGGCATGAAAACCTGGAGGAACCTTGAGCTCAAAGTTAACAATTACTATTATCTTGTTACGATTAACTATGCTAGTGAAAGGATGTGTTATGAAATGTCTTTCCCAGGCTGACAGTAAATAGTTTTGTTTTCCTGGGGTTTTTTTTTGGTTTCTTTTGTTTTGTTTTTTTTTTTTTTTCTCCAAGTCTTCTCAGGATTTGTAGTAATTGTTTAAACTGCTGCTTTGATTTACCATGATACCAAAATGTTGTCACTTGCCACGTGACTGCTCATACTTTCAGATGTCGTGCAGAAACACATGGAAATCTGGTGAAGGCAAACCAATTTTAGAACATGTTCCGAGCAATTGTTTTGCAGCACTGCCCTAGAGTATGAAGTCTCTCCCATTTCTTAAATTGCCTAATCAAATGCAGACTCTGTTCCAGTCACGCTAAATTTTCACATAATGGCAGAAAAATACTTCTTTCTAGCCTAGTACCGAACAGTTGGATAACATTATCACATTTGCTGCTTTTGTAGTCTCCAAGTGTGTATTTGTAAAAGTATGTATATACATATTCACAGGGGAGAGGGGGAACTTTGGTGCTCGTGCTGTGAGACCCTGGGAGTGGGTCAGAGGGACAGGGAGATGCCTTGAGAGGTGCCTGTACTGAGGGTCTTTTGGGGGGACCTGGCCAATCTGTTGAAGTAATTAAAGTGATATAAATGCAGTAAGGTAAACTACACCTGTTTGTTGCCAGTTTGGGGCTGGAGCCAGGACTGCTGAAATGTGCAGCCATGGCTATCCTGCACTGGGTCCCAAGCTTGGGCACATCCCTGTGCTGATTCACATTTGGGGAACTCTCCACCACAGAACTGCCCACCTTCCACAGAGCAAACACAACCTGCAGAGTCCACCCATGGCAGTGTTTGCAACCAGCTCTCCCTCCTCTCCCTCCTCTCCCTCTTTGACTTGGGCTCCATTGTCTCATGATAACATTCACTCTGCAAGATAGGGAAATATCTGCATCACAGTACTTTGGCATTTTGCTAGTGAGCCACAGAGAAGTCACAGATCAGACCTTAAAAGTAAAATTAAAAAAAAAAAAAATTCAAATCAGTAACATATGGACTGCAAGTGCTTGAATCAAGGTCAGAAGGAAATCTCTGGCAAATTAGAGAACGAGACTTGGGGCTTTAAAGCTTTCTATTACAGCCTGTCCTTTCTCTCTTCCACACTGGCCTCCCCAGATCCCCAGTACAATTACAATGTTTCCTTAAATCCTTGTGTTGTCTCACTAGTAATATTGGCCAGTGTAACAACATGGCAGGATAATCATACCTAACCCCCACGCTATTTACATCTGCAGGTCTATTTTTCTTACCCATCTGCACTAAACATTTAGGCACAGTTTGCTGCTGAAGACCACTGTCTAGCCATGAGCAGTGTTTGTTATGTTTTTGGTGAGGATGAAAACCTGATTCTTTAGGGGGAGGAGAAGCCATAATCCACTCTCACAGTAAAACCTGTATAGTGGTAAGCAAGACAAAAAAAATTTCTATCCGTACCCTTGCAGGAAATCAGATTAATCCCCAAAGCATGAGATTTGATTATTTTTGTCTGAGGTTATCATCAAGAAAAAAATACCTACATAATGCTAAAAATATCTGCACAGCATTTACTTTATGAAGAAAATATGATTTACTGAGCAAAAACAAATTACTGGCTTTTCGGTGTTAATCTTTGATAAACACGTGCTGGGTTAAAGAAACTGTCACAGAAAGAAGTTTGCAAATTGAAAGAAACCATTCAACTCTGCAAGATTATTTCCCCCCTCCCTTATTACTCCTTTCATGAGGCACCTGGGGACATTGTTCACACACTGTTGACAGCTTTCCCACTACTGCTTTCCCTCTTTCCCTCTGTTACCCATTCCCTTCTCGTCGGCACTCGTCCCCAGGTGG
The DNA here is from genome assembly GCA_013400515.1 of Erpornis zantholeuca. Taxonomy (NCBI): domain Eukaryota; kingdom Metazoa; phylum Chordata; class Aves; order Passeriformes; family Timaliidae; genus Erpornis; species Erpornis zantholeuca. The sequence goes on along the minus strand of VZTN01029686.1, from coordinate 862,503 downwards.
CACTACACAAAAGAGCTGTATTTGCAAGGGGTGCCAAAGCTGGCTCTTGGACAACTTTTGAAGATCCAGAGGGCCCTCTTCTGCCTTCCAGGTTGGTTGGTTCGAGGTGTTCCCACTGCCCCACCAAGCAGTGCCCTGGTATTTCCCTCCTGAGAGCCGCACTGCTCGGGGAACACTGCCTCTCTCGCTTCAGCCACCACCACACCAACAGGCAGAGCCACACTCCCTCACGCTGGGCTACATTCAAGTGCCATCTAACACTTTAATGCTGCAGCCTTAACTATACACGGAGGTTTTTGTAAGTTAAATATGCATTTTTGTTTCTCTGTGGTCTCCCAAAACACGATGGTTCCACAGCCCAATGGGCCATGTAGGTGCTCACACAGCATGGGAAGGGGGTACCTAAATGGAGGCACAGCATAAACAAGGGCTTGACATACAAGAGTGAAGATTTTCTTTCAACCCCAAAGTGCATCTGTCATGATAGACAGACACAGAAATAGCAGCAACACTGTGCTGGTGCTGCAGTCCCTGCCCACCACCAGTGCCCATACACACGCCTGGGAAGCGAGGCAGCAGCACTCGAGGGAAATACCTTTTGTTTCATACCACAATAAAGCTCTGAGAGGGCCCTACCCAACATAGGTGTGAGCTGGTACTTTACTGCTGCTTGAGAAAGCAGAGTGCCGGCTGCTGTGACCATTCGGTAAAAGAAAGATGAACTGTGCAGCTCACATTAAGAAAAGCCTATTACTGCAGTAATAGCTGAGCTGAGTGACCAGCTGATCAGCTCTCATCTCTTCTGAGGTTTCACTCCCACTGCTGGTGGGCAGCCAGTCTGTGATGCTGGTCCCCACTGCTCACTCGTTACCTTTCTAGATGAGCAACTCTGTGTTTGCCTCCCTGCTGTCCCTCACACACTCGAAGAGCCCCCTAGCACGTATCTGCCAATTAACTCCTCATTCTCATCCCAGGCCCTCTTCAAAGCTCCCCTTTGCCTCTGATGCCAGAGCGTGTGTGCCCCCTTTCCCCGACACATGCAGCCCAGCTATGTTTAGGTGGCTTGTGCGCCAGCACAGCTGCTGATTATGCAGGTCAACACGGCTCTCTGGCTTCTAGAGGCCACTGCCCGACTGTACCCATCTGCCATCTCTTCTTTTAAACCATCCACTGTGGGAACGGGATCCACCTCTTTCATTCTGTGTTTATCCAGTGCCTGTCCAATTAGAAACCTGGGCTGCAATTTGGCTCTTAGATGCAATGGTTAAAAAAAAAAGTAACGGCAACAACAAACCTTTTTGCACGAAGAGTCTCTGTGTGCAAATACGACCTCTGTTATGTTACCAAGGTCAGGCAGACCAAGGCCAATCTGCTGTGTGAGAATATAAATCAAAGCTGTCCAGGGACTGATTTCATTTACAAGGTTTGTAACCATTCTGGACAGAATGAATGTTGCTTGCTTGCCTGAGCTCCTTGCTCCTCCTCTTCCACCACCACTTCTTTGCTCCTCCACTCCCACCAAGCCCCTCCCTTCCCACTAATACCTCTTGACCTCCTTTGCTCTTGAAAGCAAAAGTTCCCTTCTACCAAGAAAGCAGTGGCTCACACATGACACACAGCCATGCTAGGCCAATTTATTTAAATTATCCAAAAACCTCAACAAGTAAAATTAGCAGAGTCACAAGTACATTCACCTGCTGGTTACCTGCCATTCACAGCACACATCAGAATTAAAACAACAAATCCTGTAACAACTTCTTTCCTATTGCATTCATAGATCCGCAAAACAAACCAGGGAAAGCATCTGTAGCAAGTATTAGAGTCTGGGCACAGATCCTGTGAAATCACATGGTTTCCGTTGTGGAACTAAAAAGGCTTCTACAAGAATGTGTGAAATACACAGCCGAAATTCTCCATTTCTTTCTGTGCTCCTTGGCAGTTCGTGTGGCTAAGTTAAAGCAGCAAGTTCTGTTTCTGTAGCTGGCGCTTCCCAAGCACACCCTGATGTGCACACTGAGCGCACACAGGATCCAGCCAGCAAGCTCCCTCTCGAGCATGGACAGAGTTAATGTAATCCCACTCCACACAACAGGTTGCTGTCTCCAAACCGGAGCCTTGAAAAGCAAGAGTGCAGCAGTTGCCTCACTTCTCTCAGCCATTTTGCAGCCCTTCCTCCTGCAGGTGTGCACACGGAGCTGCAGCAGGGCTGGGCAGGGGTGCCAGAATGAAAGAAACTTCACGTTCTGGATGTTAACTTTAGTTACCATAGCCAGACAATGCTGCCAGTGGCGTGGAAGAAAAAATTGCTGTAGCCAGCTGTGCTGTTCACAGTCGGATGGTTTCTGTGTAGCTCCAAATGGTTCCGGAGCCAGTAGCCTGTTGTGGCCAAGGACAGGATGATGGATGGTCTACACACACTGTCCAAGCAGGGAGAATGGCAGAAGTTCACTTCAGGGTTGTTAAAATGCTAATCTGGGTTAGTTAACAAAAGCCAAGTGGAATAGAAAAGTTAGGGAAATAAATACTATTCATATGTTATATATGTGCACTACAGATTTGATCGCTGTAGTTAACACAAACATTTGACTTTGGAAGTGGGACAATTCAACAGTCTTCCTGTCTGAATAAACTGAATCAACTCCTGATATTAGCTGTACTGTAATTACCACGATGAGGGAAAGCGGGCTATAGCAGACAACACACAGCTCCACAAACAGCATCAGAGGGGCAGTAATACTATTCTCACTGCACACCTCCTTCCGTGTGACATGGGAACAAATCAGAACCCACTTTCTTTTGACTTAAGGCTGGCAGCTATTCACAGAACAAGTAACAGCTTAATAAAATGGCTTAGATGGATTTTAGCAGTAACTGCAGTAGCTTATCGGATGCGTAAGGAGAGATCATCTGTTCGAGCAGCAGTTTTGACGAAAGCGACATTTGAACTGTTTTAATTACATACAGAGTTGCTAAGACTGAAAATAACTTGTACTACCCAAAGCCAGTAATACGCCTTATTCCATCTTCTCTTAATTACTTGTGGAGCAAATTATTACTTTATCAAGTGGAAAGGTACCTGATTTTATCAACCTGGAATTAGAGGTATGTTTAACATATGAGTATGTAATCAACCATCGTCTCCTCTGTTCAGTAAGCAAACACACAGTCTAAGCCTTGAGAGATATCAGAGACTGCAACATAAGTAAGCTCCACATAAGCTCATACAGGCAAGAAGCTGTTGAAGTAACTGTTTCCTTTGTCTTACAATAAAAGACCAGAACCGAAACAGTCTCAGTCATGCCACTTCTCTAACACTTGATGAAAACTGACCGTATTCACCCCTGATCTCCACTTGACTTCAGATTTTACATTTTTTATTTTTCAGAAGGACAAACAACCATAGGATTTCAACATTTCCAAGCATGTTCTGTCCATCTAACTGTGCTATACCTGACTCCAGGGGACACTGAGTCCTGTGTTAAGTGCACTAATGTTTTTAAAAGAATTTAAAACCCACAAAAATCCAGAACTGAAATCGGAATGTGATCAACCATTATTACAAATGCCTAACATGCACTTTAAGTGAACTTCCATGATGGACTTTTCCTTCACACACCTCTCGTGACAGGACTGACTGGATCAAAGATCAACTTGAGAGTGAACCGCATCTATAATTAAGCATTCTATCTAAATGTGTGCTTTTCATAATCAGACAGCAAAGTTATGGCAGCTCCAAGGGGTAAAGTATCTGCTCTAACAGTCAGCTCAGCTCAGTCATTCCCAGAAATGTTCAGATGGTCCAGCTCAAAGGGCGTGAGAGGCTGGGGGGAAAAAACCCGCAGCCATCCAGCTGGTTTGTAGAGCTTTGACAGGGCCATCACTGTATTCCTGGCACACACTCCTGCATCACACAAAGCACATTTAGAAAATGATGTTATCTCTGTTGCATCTCACCATAAAGGAGAACAGGTAGTGACAGACTGCAGGATATGGGGGAGGAAGGTTCACTGTACCTAAAGGTGCAGATGAAAGTGAGAAGCTGGTTAAATAAACCAGCGTAGAGCCTCTGGGATATACTTTTCTGGCTGTCTTTCTGAACACAAATCTGAGCTACATAATTCAGAATCCTAATAAATTCTTACTACAAACTTTTTCTTCCTGATTTAAAAAACCCTAAGCTTTATATTAGTCAACACAAAAACTGTTGAAGTTCATAATTATATAGAAAAGAAATGAGAACACTAAGCTGGCAATTTGTTTTTATCTAAGCCAGAGTAAATGTTTATACAATATCTGCCAACATAACAAAATATGCCCGTCACTTACTACATTAAACATGATTACATACAGCTTAATTTACTGAAAGGAACTGAAGTAGACTTTAGAGGTACACAGAATTTTATAGTGTGAATAAAGCAGGAAAAACGTCTATTCTCTTTTGCCACAAAAGTAATTGCAAAGCTTTACAATGAGCTTCCTGTTGGACTTGGAAAAAGGAGAGAACCTCAGAAAATTCTGTGTGAAAGTATTTGTATGTGAGAGCAACAGACCAACAGTAAAAGCCTGTAAGACAGTAGGAAGCTGTTCCTTCAAATAATATTTAGGGAATATTAATAAGACCACCAACCTGAAGCGCAAAGGTATCCCAATAAAGATGCATGTTTTTTTCCCCCAGGGGAATAACCAGAGGAAAAAAACCACCACACATTTACAGAGCACTGAACAGTATTCTGGAGGAAGTTTGCTGTAATTCCTGCACATTATGTGTGAAGCGTGTGTGTGTGTGTACATGGATAAGCTACAATACCATCTGTACAGCAAGTGCCACATATGTGAGCATTATGAACCATCATTGCTGCTGCTATGCTCAAAGTAAATGTATTCTAAGCCACACACACATACAAATAGAAATGACTTTACACACTGAGGGCTGAATTTTGCTCAAATTACTCACAGGCTCATGCCTGTGATACAGGCAGAATCTTGACCAGAAGTAAGAAACAACTGAGACGTTGGCAGAAACCCACTAATTTAAGACTAGCTATATTCATGCTAACAAGTGGGATATTCACCGGAACTACAATATTTTCAACACATCAACCTAAAGCAGTTAATCGCATTTTTCAACTCATAAGATAAAACACAACAACCATAAAAAACCCCTGCACAACCACCCCACAGCCCTTTAAAACACAGGAGTAATAGCCACCTAGATATATCTGTATGACCTTTCATTTCCATTCCTCCTTATAAATAATAAAGAAGGCTTTAAACCCTTTCTAATTACTCCTTGAAAGCAGCTGTATCGGTTTCTGCAGAGATGAAAAGCCCCAACCCCCCCAGAAAAAAAAAGTTTCCCCGCTCTGCACCTGAGCATTGTTTTCGGCAGGAGGGCGGGCACGGAGCTGCCCCCGCCGCGGCACGGGGATAATTCAGAACTGACTCCAGTATTTGTTTCCATCCATAATTGATGGGGAGCTGGAAACGCGGCTCCCTCTGCCTCCCAGCGCCCGGCTGCTGCCGGGGAGCCCGTAAATCACGCCTCGCCAGGCTACCCGCCCCGCCGGCAGCGCCGAGCCCCG